>WBNQ01075600.1:37001-67809 GCA_013401375.1 Spizella passerina
ACGCTCTTCCGATCTCAGAGGGTGGATTTCTTTGGCCTCTGCAATGAAATAGTAGAAACCAAGTACCTGAGAGCATTCCCAAGAATTTGTTTAGTTTTGTGTACCTTTTGTGCCTCAGTTTCCCCTAAGTAAAGGAGGATTCTGTTTGCCTTCCCAGAGGATCACAGTGAGGAGCTAGCTACATGTGAGATCTTAAGAAAGGGACAAGTAACATTCTTTACTTGGATTTATGGAGAAAAGGGAAATTTCTAGTTCAGGTAGTGTGGTGAGGCATTTCCCTCTGCCACAGAAGAGCTTATCTGTTCTGTCAGCTGGTGTGATAACTTTGGGCATCTTCTCCCTTCCCATGAATTTTCTAATTGGTGAGATGATGCAGGCTGGACATCTGTCCAGTAGTGAGTTATCTCTGGCACCATGGAGGTGGCATTCCCAGCAGACAATAAATATCTTGCCTTGAGAGCAGATTGAAGGGACGTAAACCTTGAATTTCTGACTNTATCCAATTCAACCCTGCCCTCCCCGTTTGTTTTGGCCCTTTTGCAATGAACTAATAGGAACTGAGTATAAAAGAGCATTTCCAAGATTTTTTTTTTAGTTTTCTTCACCTGTGTGAAGCCATTCCCCCATGTGCTGTTCCTCCAGGCCTTTGAGAAAGTCCTTCTCCAGTTGTCTCAGAGCCCCTTTAGGGACAAGAAGGGGCTCTAAAGTCTCCCCAGAGCCTTCTCTTCTCCAGGGTGCACACCCCCAGCTCTCAGCTTGTCTCTAGAGCAGAGGTGCTCCAGTTGCCTCCTCTTGACTTGCTTCAACAGAGGTTTAAGTCCTTCTTATGTTGGCATTATGAACATAAGAAGGATCCAGGTGATGGGTTGCCATCAAATTCCAGCTGAGAAACTCCTGGTATGTCAGCAGCTACTGCCAAGGGACCATAATGTAGCTGGGTAAGATAATAAGGTGGTCAGATGGGTTACTTTTGAGATGGTATGTGTGGTGCACTCCATTAAGTGTTATCCCAATGTCTGCTTTGCTCTGTACAGAAACCTGATGGCATAAATATCCCTGCAGAAATCAAGGTGTGAGGTCACATGTGTCTTCCAGGTGTTTTGCTTTATGAAAAGAAACCTTGCAGTGGTGTGAGATGTTTATGAGGTGATATCTATACCTGGGAGACATGAAGAGAGGAGGAAAGCCAAAGTTCAAGCGCATTGCTAAGTAGCTTTAAAAAACTTGCCAAATGCATCTTAAAGATATTAAGTCACTGATACAGCACTCCAAATTGTATTTGCTACATGAGTTTCTGAAGTTCAGCACTACCATCCTTCTGACATTGTTAATTTTTTTCATGGTTATTGTGTCACTGTTGCTGTAGTGGTGTAAAGGAGATCAGAAAATGCAGTAGCCAAACTGCTGGAGGATCACTACGAGCAATAGGCAGGGAAGTGGAGAGGAGAGGATGGAAATACATGGTTTTTTCCTGAAGTCAGAAAACTGGTTTCCTTCTAAGAGAAAAAAAGGACAGGAGGCGTGGATATGGATCTACAGGGAAAAGGAAGGAAGGGAGAAGAACGTCAGAGCATCACCAAGATAAAAAAGCTACTAGCTGTGAGATGAGATAATACTGTCTGGGGAAATGCAGTTATGATCAGCATCTGCTTTGTACTGAGTTTCACTTTCACTGGTATCTTCACTGGAGATGGATAGAAAAGTTGTCAGAGTGTGTGTGGGAGTCAGTGCTCCAGTTGGATGGGTGTCAGCCAGGTAGGTGAGGCCAGCTGCAGGCTCAGATTTACAAGCCATTCCTGCTGCCTTGCAAAGGATGGGCAGCTGGGAGGAAGGTGGGAATGTGCTGCTTTGGCAGGGGAATAGATTCAGGATGCTGTGATCTGTACTTAATTGTGCTGGTAGTCAGGGACTCCTGCTAGCTCTGACAGTTCTCTGTTCAGCCATGCATGTGTTGATAGAACAAAAATGTTCAAAGCTGGAAGCTCAAGATGTAGGCTCTCACAATGACATACCTTGAACTCCAAAGGAGTTGAGTAACCAGAGGGTGGATTTCTTTGGCCTCTGCAATGAAATAGTAGAAACCAAGTACCTGAGAGCATTCCCAAGAATTTGTTTAGTTTTGTGTACCTTTGGTGCCTCAGTTTCCCCCAAGTAAAGGAGGATTCTGTTTGCCTTCCCAGAGGATCACAGTGAGGAGCTAGCTACATGTGAGATCTTAAGAAAGGGACAAGTAACATTCTTTACTTGGATTTATGGAGAAAAGGGAAATTTCTAGTTCAGGTAGTGTGGTGAGGCATTTCCCTCTGCCACAGAAGAGCTTATCTGTTCTGTCAGCTGGTGTGATAACTTTGGGCATCTTCTCCCTTCCCATGAATTTTCTAATTGGTGAGATGATGCAGGCTGGACATCTGTCCAGTAGTGAGTTATCTCTGGCACCATGGAGGTGGCATTCCCAGCAGACAATAAATATCTTGCCTTGAGAGCAGATTGAAGGGACGTAAACCTTGAATTTCTGACTGACAGACACTCCACTTTACAAAATAAAAGCTACACAAAACTTTCACAAAGCAGAAATCTTCCACCCATTCCCGGGAAATGTGTGGGGATCTCTACTCAAGGTTTGGGATGCTGCCCTTTGAGTTAGTCTCCCGTAACTCAAAGGAAAGGACTCTATGTGTACTCCATCATCACTTTCATAGTAAATTACATTGACTCGTAATCTATACTGTTTCTTTTCTAGCTGTAATATAGGTTGTAATATAGGCTGCACATTTATGTTGTGCACTCTTTTATGTAATCTATTAGTAGTTCTTTGTTTTAACTTGTGTAGTAAGTAACTCTGTTTAAGGCCTTTTGTCTGTTAATCTCCTGTCTATTCCATAGACCCAACTGGCCATTTTTAAGAACTTGTGAGCCAGGGTGGTTTAGATGGGGCATCACCTGAATTTAAGCTACTGCCAAAAATTTGAACCTAAGGTAGGGTTGTCTAACACTTTCACTCAGTCCATAATAGGTAGTGATAAGTTAAAAGTTCATGGCTGCAAAGAGAAGCAGCCTTGTCTTGAGTGATGCAAGTTTTGATGAGAAAGAGCTTCCTTGGGGGTGGCCCATGTGGCACAGTGGCAGTGGAGAAGGTGTTGCATTACTCCAGCACCCATTTGTGGCTTAAAACACATTATTTGAGTTACCATACTTGACTTCATAGCTTGGACAAGTGAAAAGTTACATGGGCACTTCAGAAAGATAACCAGGTTTGCTGCTGTAAACTCAGGATGTAGTTTAGTAGAGGGGGACCAATACTGAGATGGGGATGGCCACTATCAGCTGACAAAATGATCTGTGGCCCATTTGCACAATTTACCTGATGACAGAGCCTGAGGAATTCACCAAACCAGAAAAGCTTCTTCAAACACATGGTGATTTCCTCCTGGTTGGGCAGAAACAGTGATATATGGGCCTCAAAATAACAAAGTTTTGAGGAACATGAGATCTAAAGCTGAGTCAAAAATGAAATGACTCTGCTATGCCTCTTAAAAAGCCACATCAATCTCTTGGATCAGGACACACTAGGCTTCTGGAAGTGTTTAACAATTTTTAAGGCTAACCTATGGCTTTTGCTTTATTAAGAGACTTTTCCAACCGTTGAAGAAGCAGCACTTTTACTGTCAGCTTGAGGAGCCCTGTGCTTCATCTGCCTTTGACCATAGGGGAAAAGGAGGGCTAGCAAGACAGTAGTTGTGCTGTATCCACTAGAGCTGCTGAGCTCCAGCTGGCCTGAAAAAATGCTATAGAGGTTTCTCCCTCAGTAATATCTGGCTTTTCTTACTGAGCAGTGGAGAAGAATGGCTTTTTCTCTGACTTTTGCCTCTCCATAAAGTAATTTTCAAACACCTCAGTAGGCAAAAAAATCACAAATAATTACTCTGGCCCTAGAAACAGCCACCAGGTTAGGGATTAATGAGAAATTCCCTTGCTGATGAATGACTGAGGAATAACCCAGTTAACAAAAGCCTGATCTTCAGTTTGAGGACTGAGTTTTTTGATGTTTTATTAGTTTAAAATCTTTCTCTGCTTGTTTGTAAATCTTGGTACATTTATGGGGTTGTATTTGATAGAAAGATGGAAGGTGATGCTGTTTTGGTTTAAAAAGACAGGTGTTTGCTAAGGAAGGCAGGAGATTTCTTTGAAATGAAAAANATCTCCACCACTGGACAGTGAAGAAGGAGTCAATGGACAGAACTTTGGGAGGGGCTATAGGGTTAAAAGGCAAAACCTCCATTGTGTGGGTGAGCACATGGTGGGGAAAATCCTTTACTCCCAGTGCCATAACATTTTCTCTATTCAACCTTCTGTTGTATTTTTGGTAAGGTTTAATAAACCTTTCTGAGTTTATGAAAAGTGAGTGGCCATTTCTCACAGATCCATTTGGACTGCACACTCAGCTGATCTCACTCCCATACAGGGAGTGTATGTATCATATCCCACTTACACCTGGCTCAAAATAGGTCACAAGAACTTGGGCCATGGAAAACATTTAGCAGAGGACTTCTAGCAGCCTCCCAGTACACAAAGAGACTCCAAGAGAGACAGAGAAGGAATTTGGTCCTGCAGGGACTGGACAAGAGGAAATGGCTTCTCACTGACAGAGGGCAGGCTTAGATGGGATAATGGGAATAAATTCTTGGCTGTGAGAGTGATCAGGCTCTGGCACAGGTTGCCCAGAGAAGCTGTGGCTACCCCAACCCCAGGTTGGATGGGGTTTGGACCAACCTTGTTTAGTGAAAAGTCCCTTGCCATGGCATGGGGGTGGAATGGAAACCATTCTATTATTCTGTGATTCAGTGCTCTGGTCCTTCCCTGGTCTAAGTTGTGCTCAAAGAATAGGTATATGTACATTTCTGTCTTGAACTGATGCATTATGTATAATATATTTTGGTAGACATGAGCGGGGAGCATAGTTGATGTACTTTCCTTCTTATTTCCTTTGCAACGTTTCCCTCTCTTTCCACTCTGAGGTGCTCTTTGCAATCAGATCCACCCAGGTGGAGCAAATGTCAGCCAGCAAGATGACAGCAGATGAGCCCAAGCATCCTGCCAGTCTAGCTTAAACGTACACACATCTGCTGTGATAAAGCCACTCCAGACTATTGTGGAGATTTACTTCTAAAATGAGAAGGGATGAACTCACCCTCTCACTCTTCAGGTTTCCAAAATACATAGCAAGAGGAGAGATGGGATTTTGGGGTGTGTATCTGTGTGTCCGTGTGTCAGGTGGCATTTCAAAAATAATTTTTCCCCTTACTGTAACAATTAAAAAGCCAGAAGAAAGATTTCAAAAAGAAAAACGAGCAAACCACACCCCAAAACAACTAAGCTCACTGGTTTCAAGGTGGGTTAACAACATGAGAAGCTCATGCCAGAACACGTGTTATTAGCAATAAAAAAGTTCTTTATTTGTCTGTCTGGGGAATTTCTTTCACACTCACTTTTAAAAAAAACTATCTTTATTTGTTTCCCTTCTATCACACACACAACCAGATCAGTTAAATAAAACAGAGTTTTATATTCATTCCAGGAAAGCATTCTTGCCAAAATCTGTGCCTCCTTTTTCTCCCCTCACTCATTTTCCTATATACAGACCAGTGATGAAAACACAAAAAATCTGAAGCCTATGAGGTGACAGATGAACAAGATGTAGAGGCAAATAAACCAAATGGTGCTGTGAAGGAATGGCTTCTACTGGCAAAAGGGAACATATTTCTGCAAAGGTTAGAGGAATTTTTCTGTTTCTGTTGGATTTTTCCAAGGCTGGAAATTTTAATTTCACGAGGAGACTAAGATCCTGCATTTTAGATGTTCCAGACAATTCTTTCCCTTGATTTGTTGCTTTGTTTGTTTAGGTTTTTATCAACAGTGAGGATTTGTGCTTCAGCTTATTTTATGTGCAGAAATCTCATTTGTGTGAATGTGATTGCCAAACATGTGATGGACACTGACACCACTCAGAGCAGAGTGAGGAGAATGTTGGCTGCAAATTGTACTTTGCTTCCAAGGAGGACTTTGCAACCTGCTGGTGTTAAACTGTCTCACATATGTAAGTTTTTCCCAATATCCAAACTAGACCTCCTTAGGCACAACTTGAGGCTAGTTCCTTTTGTCTTGTCACTTGTTACTTGGGAGAAGAGACCAACCCTCACCTGGCTCCACTCTCCTGAATGAGTGTTGTAGATAGAGAGAATGTACTGCCTGAGCCACCTTTTCTCCAGGCTGAGCCCCACAGTGTGACCGTGTTCACAGGGGTCCGATGATGAGGGAAGAGATGAGGATCTGACTCCATGTTTCAGAAGGCTTGATTTATTATTTTATGATATATATTATATTAAAACTATAATAAAAGAATAGAAGAAAGGATTCCATCAGAAGGCTAGCTAGGAATAGAAAAAGAAAGAATGTTAACAAAAGCTTGTGTCTTGGACAGAGAGTCCAAGCCAGCTGACTGTGATTGGCCATTAATTAGAAACAACTCTATGAGACTAATCACAGATCCACCTGTTGCATTCCACAGCAGCAAATAATCATTGCTTACATTTTGTTCCTGACACCTCTCAGCTTCTCAGGAGAAAAAAATCCTAAGGAACAGATTTTTCAGAAAATATCATGGCTACACCCCAGTTCCCTCACCTCTCATCAGTAGTGCCAGCAAAGGGGTGCACATAACTTCAAATAACTTCTCTCATCCTGCTGGCCACACCAGTGTGACACAAGTGAGGATACTGTTGGCCTTCTCTCCCCCCATGGCACACCTGAGTTCTTGTTCAGCTGCTGTGGATCAGTGCCCCCAGATCCTTTCCCACCCTGCAGCTTTCCAACCTCTCTGCACCATCCTGGAGAGCTGTGTGGGGATGTGACTCAGGGTCAGGACCTGACACATGGCCTTGTTGAACCTCGTGCCAATGGCCTGCACAGATCCTCCTGCAGAGCCCTCCTGCCCTCCAGCACATCAACACTCCCACCTAACTTGGTGTTGTCTGTGAACTTACTGAGGGTGCACTCAATCCCTTTGTCTAAATCATCAATAAATGCATTATACAAGACAGGCCTCAATTCTGAGCCCCAGGGAATCCCACAAGTGACTGGCTGCTAACTGAATTTATTCTCATTCCCCACCACTCTGGGCCCAGCCATGCAGCCAACTTTTACCCAGCAAACAGCACACTTGTCCAGCCATGAGCAGGCAGTTTCTCCAGGAGAATGCTGTAGGAGATAATGCTTTACTGGAGTCTGTGTAGACAACACCCAGAGCCTTTCCCTCATCTTCCAGGCAGGTCTCATTGCCCAGACAGCCAGCAGGTTGGTCAGGCAAGACCTGCCTCTCACAAACCCATGCTGGCTGGGCCTGGTTCCCTGCTTCTTCTGCATGTGCCAGGTGATGGCACACAGGATGATTTGACGCAATTCAACTTTACAAAACTGGACAGGACATGTTGAAACTTAAATTATCAGTTGCCAAGTATTTGGGCTGAAGGAATGACCAACGTGCCAAAACTGATGACTTGTGGCCTATTTTTAAGTGGCCTTCTGAGATTGTAGTCACAAAAGAAAATGACACTTGGATGGCAGGAAGTATAAAAAGAGACTGGAAGCTGAATGATTTAAATCAAAACTCAGGAGAGGGCAAGAGGGGGATTGGTGATTGCGAACAAGGGTTTGGAGGAGAAGCATTTGTGCATGGTGCCTCTTGGGTAACACCCAAGCTCTGTCCCAAAGCTGCAGATAAGAGCAAAAGGAAAGATCTGAAGGCAGAGCATCTCAGACAAAGAAGAATCACAACACTGCTGTGTTTGCAAGGCATGGAAGGAATGAAATATTGGAAGAGGCAATACTAAACTTCTTGACCTCTGCTCAGCTGACTCAGAGGGAATGTAAAATGCCCAGAGGAACTGTGATTGTGATCTTAGAATGCACAGAGACTTTTCCTGCAGAAAAGTGGGAAAAGTTGGAAGAGCTTGCAGTTTAAAGTTTAAGTTTCATCTTTGTTAAGCCCCAGTAGGATTAAAGGGCAGCACAGGCCAGTGTGGGGCGTGAAAGGAAGGTGAAGATTAGCATAGGAAGAATAATTTGGAGGAGGTCTTTGAAAAGAAGCAGAAGCAAAGGATAATTCAATAAACAAATAAAGAGATTCACTAGAGAAAGCACAGAAACACATGAAGAAGAAGATAATACTGTGAAACACAGACTGCTAAGGAAAACACATTGTTTGAGAATATTTTAAGATGAGTGAAGGGAGATGAATAGTACCTCTCAATGTGGAGGGAACCTGAGCTGGCTTTGGGGATCTCTTTGCAAATCTCTGAAATTGCAAAGGAAAACTGAGGAATGATACTCCTAGAGAATCACGTGCTGGGTCATACCCCAGAAAGTTTGTTTTTCAGGATCCTAAATTTGGAAGGCCCCATGTACAGGCTTTTGTGCAGGCAGTTATATATCAGCAGGTGATTCTTGGTGATGCACCAAAACCTCTGGTTATCTCTCAGCCTGTGAGGTCTGGACCCTAATTCCTGAAGAAGTTAATTAAGAAGCTGTGGCACTCCAGTGCTTCTCTTCACAAAGCCCTTGCTGGCCAAGAGGACACCCCTTTATTTATGCCTACACAATTCCTCAAACATGACCTCATCTCAAAGCTTATTTGTGAGGAAAGGACTGTCTAGGCCATATTGAGGCACTTCTGGACTTGTGGGGCTTGTGATCCCAGATATATTTGGTTCAGGACAGATTTTGATTGTCTGAAGAAGTCCTGTGGTTTCAACAGAAGTAGAATAAGCCCTTGTGGTACTTTCTTTCAAATTTGTCGTTTGTCAAGAAAATTAGAAAATGAGGAGAAAGAGGAGTAAAAAGCCAAAAGAGAGGAGAAATTATTTCCTTTTTTAAAAATATTATTCAGGTATTCACTGTTATGGGATGTGACTCAAAGGGGAAAGAAAGGCCATTTATCTCTGGTTCAGCTTTGTTGCTTTTTATCTGAAAAATGGGAAAGCTGCTGGAGAGCAAGAATAGAGAGATGACTTATTTAAGCTTTGCATATTTTTTTCCTAGAATATTAAGTTTTTCGGATCATCAGTACAATTAGTGTTTGGTAGCTGAGCAGATCAATTATTTAAATCTCTCACTCCAAAGCAATTTCTTCATAAATTGGTTTTGGTTTTTTTTCAGGCCAACAGGGAATTTCTCCAAGCCTCAGGAATGGGACTTCTCCCAGCAGATTTCATTCACATAGTAGGCAAACCCACAACAAACAAAAATAATCCCAATTCAGATGCATTGTTCTAAAAGGGCCTGGATAATTCAGGTGATGTTAATACATGACTTCTAGAGATTGTTAGAATTAGTGGAGAATTTATGCTTGTCATACTGAAGAAGTAAGAGAAAAGGGAAATATCTTACAATTATATTCCTTCTGTTTAGCCATCAAGTGACAAATGGACTTGATTACTGTGTAAAGTATCTTGTGGAAGAGAATACAAATTACCAGGAGCTCTCATGCAACGGAGAAAGAGCAAACCTAATGTAAGCAGATGTCTCATAAAGAAGGTAAACAAATTCAGGTTATAAAAGCATGGAAGTGTGGAAGTGTGTACAGTTAGTGCTGGGAACAGAAACAAAAGGAAGTGGAAGATACCAATTGAGTCTGATAAAATGGGCAGGTTTCTTCATTCAAAAGAGCTTCAGTCAAACACTGATTGCTCAGCTTAATACACAGGCAGCTGGGTGTCCTGGGTTACTTATGTGATACTTGTATCCCCAGTGGTCTGTTCTGTTTATGCTGGATAATAAGTTTTGCACCTTTAAATCTTGTCCCGGGAGTGAAGCGGGGAGACAAGAAAGTGCAGAGTTTGTTATCAGAAGCTGCACTTGCTCCCCCCATCCTGCTCCTGGACTGTGCTGTCTGTGGACAGACAGACAGGGGGACAGAGCTCTCCTTTGCTTTTAGTTAGTTTTTAGCTAGCTGAGGCACAGAGTTTCCCTGGACTGTGTTTTTTTCTTCTTCTTGGCCCTGTTTAAACCTGCTCTGCACTGAACAACAGCAGAGCAGCAGCAGTTCACACCTGTGGCCCACTGGGCCGGGCCTGGGCTGTGGCATTTCCAGCACCAGAGGGACTGATAAGAGATTGAGTGAGCTGAGTTACAGCCTATGAGGGGACTTTTTGAGTTTGTCATCTCTTTTGGAGCAGCAAGGGGTTTTATTGTTTAATATTGTTCAAATTATTTTGTGCTGGTGAATGCTTTGCCTGTTAAATAAACAGTTTTATTCCTCTTTTCTCCAAGGAAATATTTTCCTGAACCAGCTGAGGGAGGGGCTGCTTGAATCTGCGTCTAGAGGAAACCCCTTTAGATGTTCTCTACCAAATTTGCCCCAAACCAGGACACTGGGTAACATTAAACAGCCTGCAATATACAGGTCAAATGAGCTAATAATCACTCCTGGAGTTACACCATGATCTAAAAACTCTTTATTAACCTGAAACTGCCCTGTCTTCAGCCTTTTTTGGCGTGATTCTGGTTTCAGATATTAGTGCAAAGCATGTGGATTTCATTACAATTGCTGAAAGGGTGTCCAGAACCAGAGATAGAGGCTTCAAACTACATCATACAACAGAAAGATGTCTTTCCCCCACCCCAAATCTACAAAATACAGTACTCAGTCTGGGAAATTATTTTACCTGTTTTCAGCAATTCTTTTGTGTGATGTGTGAATATAGTGATGTCCTACAGTGTTTCTGAAGCACAGGATAAACAAGGGGAGAGCTGTCCTGAAATTCCATCCTGCACTTAAGGAGAAAACATGCATTAGTTTCTGGGGAATGGAGCATTAAATGAGAAGCAAGGAGTGATTTACAAGATTTTCTGTCAATAAAAGTATTGTCTGGAGTGTCATCAATGAAATTTATTGTGGGAATCACTCATCACTCAAACAGAAATGGATGTTCAAGCAGTCAAAATGGCAGAGGTGCNGTTTCCCTGGACTGTGTTTTTTTCTTCTTCTTGGCCCTGTTTAACCCTGCTCTGCACTGAACAACAGCAGAGCACCAGCAGCTCACACCTGTGGCCCACTGGGCCGGGCCTGGGCTGTGGCATTTCCAGCACCAGAGGGACTGATAAGAGATTGAGTGAGCTGAGTTACAGCCTATGAGGGGACTTTTTGAGTTTGTCATCTCTTTTGGAGCAGCAAGGGGTTTTATTGTTTAATATTGTTCAAATTATTTTGTGCTGGTGAATGCTTTGCCTGTTAAATAAACAGTTTTATTCCTCTTTTCTCCAAGGAAATATTTTCCTGAACCAGCTGAGGGAGGGGCTGCTTGAATCTGCGTCTAGAGGAAACCCCTTTAGATGTTCTCTACCAAATTTGCCCCAAACCAGGACACTGGGTAACATTAAACAGCCTGCAATATACAGGTCAAATGAGCTAATAATCACTCCTGGAGTTACACCATGATCTAAAAACTCTTTATTAACCTGAAACTGCCCTGTCTTCAGCCTTTTTTGGCGTGATTCTGGTTTCAGATATTAGTGCAAAGCATGTGGATTTCATTACAATTGCTGAAAGGGTGTCCAGAACCAGAGATAGAGGCTTCAAACTACATCATACAACAGAAAGATGTCTTTCCCCCACCCCAAATCTACAAAATACAGTACTCAGTCTGGGAAATTATTTTACCTGTTTTCAGCAATTCTTTTGTGTGATGTGTGAATATAGTGATGTCCTACAGTGTTTCTGAAGCACAGGATAAACAAGGGGAGAGCTGTCCTGAAATTCCATCCTGCATTTAAGGAGAAAACATGCATTAGTTTCTGGGGAATGGAGCGTTAAATGAGAAGCAAGGAGTGATTTACAAGATTTTCTGTCAATAAAAGTATTGTCTGGAGTGTCATCAATGAAATTTATTGTGGGAATCACTCATCACTCAAACAGAAATGGATGTTCAAGCAGTCAAAATGGCAGAGGTGCAAAATAACAGTCTGTACTTGGTAGATGTTCTGTAGAAACCAGAAGACAAAGGAAAAGCAAGATGTGTCTTGTCCCAGAAACACCTCCTGAATCTTGTGTTAATTTCATAACTTCATAAGGTGGAATAATGATTTTTGAATCGCCGTGCTATAGTACTGGCAGATGATGACACAAGCACCTTGAACTACAGGAGGAAGAAGTGGAAGGAAAATACATGCTGCCCTTGGATACAAAACGTAGTATTTTGATTCAAATCTCAGAAAGCTGTAAGATGTTGGTCCTTAACGTACAGGAATTATACAGCAGTTATTGCTTGATGTTAAGATAATATATTATCTTTAAAGATGGTGTAGACTAGGAGTGGAGAAAGGAGAGGCATCTTTGCAAATGTTTAGAAGAGACATCTTTTGCAAACGTGGAAATCTTCAGTGCTTTGGAGTTCAGTGCACTGCTTCCTATCACTGCAGAGACACAGATGAAATATGAAATAACAATGTTTGGCTGTATGTGATGTTTTGCTTTACAAAACCAGAGGCAAAGGGCTGCAAACTGAATTATCCCTGCTTTGGCTGAAGGAGAGGGAAGAAAATGGGGGACATGATTCTAAGACGGGTTATTCAACACCTTATGAAAACAAGGTTCCCAGAAAGTCTTCTGAAGTACATTTGCAGAATCATCTTGAGGTTTTGGAAATCCGAGACTTACAGGGTAAAAATCAGTCCCCACCTGCATCTATTGTCACGATGTTGCTTTAAAATCTTAACAAACACTTGCAGAACCCCAGATGCAGATGGATTGAGGAAGACTTAGAAACCCCCATCATTTTCCTCAAAATCCAGCCACCTGGCCCCTTCCTTTGAAGTGAAGGGAAAACTTTTATTCTGTCAGGCTAGCAACAAGAAAACAATGTCACAAAAGAGAATAGCTCCATCGACCCTTTGGCAGAATCAGTAGTTTAAGCCACTTCCAGAGCTAATTTGATATGGCCTTTTCCACTCAGAGTTTTCCATTCAGGGAGGCCTCAACCCATTTCAAATACAGCATTAGAGATCTATTTGGAAGGGGTTTGTAGGTATTTTTTGAGTTAAAGCTTCACAAAATATCCAGGGCATCTGAGGCACTCATTATTGGTCATTAAAACTATTGAGCACTAACCCCGACCGAAAGCAAGAGGAACACACTGCTCAGAACTTTGGAAAAGCCCACTTGTAAAGTAATTTTCCTGTGTTGTAGTTATAAATACACACACACACACACACACATACACATCCCTATCCTTAGGCCATGCAAGGTAGTGTTTCCCCTGCTGGAAAAGTGCTGTAGGTGTTGAACAGCTTTGGCAGAACCTGGGTTCATTTAGCTGGGTCAGCAGATAGCTGGCTCTCAACCAGAAAAGACAAAGTGGATGTAAATGGCTATTTCTGTGGCCAAGGCAATTTTCAGATGAGGTGAAGAAAAAGAAGTGAATACCAGAGTGAAGTATAGCATTGACTGAAATGCACTATAAGGTCACATAACTTAGATTTAAACTTAAAACTCACCTTCCTTGGCCAGTCATTCCTCGTGATCTTTTCAAGCCACCCCTCTCATGCTGGAAGCTTTTAAAGGGGTTTCTTAACACACAGAACTTTCTGTTTCTCATTCATCCTAAAAAGCCAGCCATTGTTCCAATGAAACCTGTTAACTAATTAGCGTTAAGCTCTGTGAGTGGAAGTTGACCAGGGGCTGGGGACCAGGCCCACCACTTTACAGTGCTCACAGTGGTTTCAGTTTTGTGCCATCTGCTTTCCTTGCCTAAGATCTTGCATTTTGACATATTGCTTCAACACAACACCTTTCATGACACCTTTGCTGGAGGGCCAAAGGCCACATTCCTTCCATCTATCCTGCATTCAATTTTCATTCTCTTGTCCTCAATGCATTATAGAAACCAACATTCCTTCCTTCCTTCTCTTTTTTTCTCTCTTCACCCACCTACCTACCCGCCTGCCTGCACCCATCACCTCCCCATAACTGCCCCCTCCCCCAAGCTATTGTGGGTTATTACCTCAATCCTTTTCAGCTGAGAAAGGCTTGAGGTAATGACCTGAAACTTCCTGGAAAAGATCCCAAAAAGCCCCAGATGAAAACCACATGCAACACATTAGGGACCCTCATGGCATAAAGAAACATTAGTTCAAGTAACGAGAGTGTACACTGATCAGCTTCTTATATACCAGCTGGTAAGAGGCATGTATGATCAGCCATGAATATGAACCAGGTGGGGGAATTAGCTGATTGGCCAGGTTATGGCAAGAAAAGTGAAAAAATATATTGTCTTTTAGGAAACAGTTTCCTTAATCACCATGCTTAAAGCTGCGTTGGGGATCTGACTCTTTGCAGTAGCAAAAACTTGGAAGAAATCCACAGAATCTGCATGATGCCAAATGTTCTTGGTTATGAACCCATGGAGCCCCACTAATGCTTGCTTGATCCTGTAGTATCGAGGTGAAAAAGCCAGAGAACTTTTTATTGTAGCTACAAGGAGAAAAGAGTTCTCTTTTTCTCTTTGTCCAGTTAAAATAATGTCCTTTTTCAGCAGGAACAAGAAAATGCCTCACCTCCCCCTCCACCCCTCAGCAATTGTATAGTTCTCCAGACACAAGCAAGCAAGGGGGGATCATGATGAAACAGTCATTTTGGCCCACCTCCAGGAATATATTTCAGCTTTTGTTTTCCACTTAAGTTGAATGCACTTATGGAAGTGAAGGTGAGTTAATATTGAGTGGCTCTGGGCCTTTTGTGTTGCAGAGCCATCTCATCATCTCAGCATAAGTTTCACTTGCAGTAACATGGGAACATGACTTGTGCTTTTCCAGAGTATTGTTTTATTAAATCCAGATGATGCAATTCAGCCCAGAGCCCAGTGCTATCCATTCTTCTTACAAACTAAGGACAATATCCTGCCACAGAGAGGTACAAAGTGTCAAAAGTACTGAGCATTTTAACAGGCTGTCCAGGTGCTGTGGTTTGATACTGGCCAAACACCAGGCACTCACAAAAGTCATTCACTTACCCTCTCCTGCTACAGCTGGGCAAAGGAGAGGGAAAAAAATTAATGAAGGGCTCATGAGCTGAGATAAGGATTAGGAGAAAAACAGTCTAAGGACAAAACAGGTTTAAATTTAAAGGTATAAAGTAAATTTATTATTCACAGAGTCAGAGGAGGATAATGAGAAGTAAAATAAGCCCTTAAAACACCCTTTTTTCCCCCTAGCCCCTCCCTCCTTCCCACCAATCGCACAGGGAGACAGGGCCTGGGGGTTTAGGTCAGTTCATCACTTGAGATTGTTTTCTGTTTGCTCAGGGAGAGGAGTCTTTTTTCTTCTATGCTGTGGGGCCCCTCCCATGGGCAAACAGTCTTCCCAAAACTGTTGTGGCATGGGTCACTTGTCCACAAGGGCTGGAGTGTATTGCCTTGGCACAGCCTGGGTTTTGGTAGTGGGAGGGGGCACAGATAGCTCCTGTGGGAAGCTGCTGGAAGCTTCCCACCATGTGTGGCAGAGCCAATCCCTACATGGAATGTAGGCAAGATAAACTTCTCTGCACTGGGGGATCTTGCAAAAATCTTTGAATTAGTGGAACTTGTGGTACCTAGAAGAAGCAGTTTTTCTTATGGTCAGAGAAGAGAAGGAAGTGAGGACATGTGAGGGAAAACAACATGGTGGCACAAAGGTCAGTGGAAAAAAAGTGAGGGGAGGAGGTGCTTCAAGCATTGGAGCCAAGATTCCTTGACAGGCCGTTGTGAGGGCAGTGGTAAAATAAACTGTCCCCCTGTAATGCATGAAGACCATGGGGGATGCAGAGATTCTTTCACAGCCTGTGGGAAAAGTGCTCACACCAGAGCAGGTGGATGGTGAAGAAAGATATGGTCTAGTGGGAGACCAAAGAGAGAGAGAGAGGGAGAGAGGGCCCTTGCTTCCAAACTAGAGCAGCCCATCCTTGGAAGACTGCACCCCTGTCACGCTTTGATACTGTCCCAAGGCCAGGCACCCAGGAGAGTCGCTCGCTCACCCTCCCCTGCCACAGCTGGGTAAAGGAGGGAAAAGGAAAACAGTTAACTAAGGCTCCATGGGTGAGATAAGAACTGGGAGAGAACCCAAAGGGCAAAACAGGCTCAACTTGAAGTTGCAAAGTGAAATTTATTACCAACAGAATCAGAGGAGGATAATGAGAAATAAAATAAGCCCTGAAAACACCTTCTCCCCCCAGCCCCTCCCTCCTTCCCACCCACAGCACAGGGGGATGGGGGTGGGGGGTTTTGGTCCGGTCATCACCGAGATTTTCTTCCACTGCTCCAGGAGAGGAGTCCATCCCCTGTGAGGCCATGGGGTCCTTCCCATGGGAGACAGTTCTCTGTGAACTTCCCCATCATGGGTCCACTCTCACAAGCAGCAGCCACACCACACCTGCTGCAAACATGGGTTCCCCCATGGGCAAACATTCCTCCCAAAACTGCGGCAGCATGGCTCTCTCTTTCCACAGGGTGCAGTCCTCCAAGGACAGGCTGCTCCAGCCTGGGAGCAGGGCCCTCTCTGTTCACCAGGTCTCCCACTGGATCACAGCCTCCTCCAGGCATGCACTTGCTCCAGCATGGGCACCTCCCCCATGGGCTGTGGGTGGATCTCTGCATCCTCCATGGATCCATGGCCTGCAGAGGAACAGCTAGTTCACCATGGCCCTCACCATGGTCCTCACTATGGCCTGCAGTGGAAACTCAGCTCCAGCATCTGGAGCACCTCCTCCCCCTCTTTCTTCACTGACCTTGGTGTCTCCATGTTGTTTCCCTCACATATCATCACCACCTCCTCTTCTCTGACAAGACGCAATACTCCTTACTTTGTTTTGATTTTCTTCTTAAATATGTCATAACAGCGGCCTTACCAGCCTCTCTCATTGGCCCAGTTTTGGCCAGCAGCATGTCCATCTTTAGAGCCATCGGGTATTAGCTCTGTTGGACATGGTCACAGCTTCTATCAGCTTCTCACCGGAGCTACTCTTGTGGGCCCTCCCCTGCTACCAGAAAATCAGGCTGTGCCAAATCAACACACCAGGGCAGTGGTGGAGTCCCTGTCCCTAGAGGGATTTGGTAGACACACGGATGTGGTACTTGGGAGATGGGTTGGTGGTGGGCTTGGAAGTGCTGGGGGAAGAATTGTACTCAATGATCTTAGAGGGCTTTTCCAACCCAAATTGTTCTAAGAAATCTGAAGGAATAACAGCAGCTTGGGTGCTCCAATACAGTTTTACCCATCACAGCCAAGCAGGGATGTAACCTATTGCAACTGATCTGCCATATTGCAAACAACACTGTTCCAGAGCTCAAACCAAGGCAGAAGAAAGAGCTACCAGCGGATTAGTCTGTCCAGAGCATGGCAATAACATGCTTATGGTGGAGGAAGGAGCCCCCATATTTAGTGTTGAAGTCCTGACAGCTGCCAACTCTTGTGACTTCATTGTGCAAGTCATAATGTCTATGTCTTTTCTTAAAGCCCCAGTTCCAGGAGCTGAGTATGTGGGCTTTCATTTCTTCCCTCCTTGGGGGAAAAATAAAGTTTATTTTTGTTCTCATGGATGTTGAAAAAGCTGGAATATATGTCCTGACTGTGCCTAAATGTACCAAAACCAAGGAGTCAGAGAAAAAGAATCCAGAGAACATTAATCCTCACAATTTCTAGGCCAGCCTTAGAATTTATGAGCCTGTTGCTTCAGATTCATCATTTTGGCATGGTTGGCAGAAATGAAATGGAATATAAGAAACAGCTGAGAGGAAGAAAAGGGACAGGTAACTTGTTTGACCTTGTTCTCCATGCTGGGGTGCACTGGACAGTTATTTACAGTCATTCTTCTATGCCTCAGTATATTCTTCAAAATTGCCTTGCCTGTCACTTTTGCAAGAGTATAAATGCCAGGCTAGAACTGGAAAGAGTTTGATAACATTTTCAGGAAATTTTTGAATAATATTCCACTTGTATTTTATTCACTCTGTGATTTCCATCTCTTTTTTGTTTCTTTTTATGTCTCCTGCTCAGTAGAGATTTTGTAACAAGCCTTTGCCCCAGGCATGGCCTTTTTGCACATTAAGAAGCACAAAAAAAGTAGAGAATAAAAGACAACCTAATTTTTTGTTTTTTCACAGGTTTCCTAAGAGAAGAGGTTTGCCATCTGGGTGGAAATCTGACAAAACAGCACAGGAGGTGTTGGACCCATCAGCCAAGCCGAACAGCTGCAGGGTAGCTACATGAAAATCAAATCACTTCACTGGAATAATTTATTGTAGCTGGTTTGCAGAGATAATAACAAAAAGAAATCCAGCTCTTTTATCTCCTCTTGCAGCATGAGGTCCCACGCCAGACATTTGCAAAGCACTTTTCTCAGGCTGCATTGGGAGTTTCACCTGGAGTGTTGTGCAGGAGTCAGCTAGGAGGGAAAACGGCACAAAGTACCAATGTGGATGTGTAATGTGGCATCTCAGTGCCTCACAGTGCATTCCTTCAGCACATCCTGCCTGGGAAACTTCTGTTCATCACCCGCTGTTAGTCCCAAATGGATAATGCCCAACTAGAGGCATTTTTGGCTGCTCCTTGACATGTGGTGAATGGGTCACTGGCTTGCTGTACCGCCATCTGGGGCTGCGACATCTCAGACCATCTTACCTCCTCTTTACCATGGAATGTAGCTCATAGGAGGACTTTAATCACTTGGTCCTCCTGAATCTGAGTGCCTTTAGGTTACCATCTTGTCACTATAGGACACAAAATAAAATGACGTGGACACTGGAGCCTCCAAGGTAAAAAGAAGGGCAGTTTAATTTCTGACTCCAACATTTATAGTTTTCCAAAAGTGACAGTGGATTGGAGTATGACAGTGCCACCTATTCAATGACACTGGACAAACCAACAGTCCATCAAGTTTCTCCTCTTCCAGAAAAGAAGGTAAAACAACAATTATTTACATAAAACTGTGTGACAAAGTTCATTATAAGAATGTAAATATCAGAAGACTTAGAAAAACTTAGAAGAACACCATCTGGGTCCCAGTCCTCCCCTACCTGAAAATACTCTTCCAGACCATGACCTCCTTGTCCCTGGCTCTCAAGGACACAGTGGTGCCTGCCTTCTCTGTTGGCCAGATGCGTGCTCAGATGATTGTGCTGAATTTGCTGTTCATCAGTGTTAATTTATATCTCTAGGACTAAATCCTGGCAATTAACAGTGAAAGTTCTTAAATTGAATTGATTGAAGAAGTAAACAGCAGAAAAAATGTAAAGAAATAAGGGCTGCTAAGAAAGCACAGCCAGTTTGACAGAGCTGTTCTCCAGCACTGATGAGGCCACATTTTGAATCTTGTCTTCACTTTTGGGTCCCTTGCAACAAGAAAGATACTGGATGCTGGAGGGTGTCCTGGGAAGGGAATGGAGCTGGGTCTGGAGCAATCTGATGAGGAATAGCTGGGAGCTCTCAGTCTGGAGAAGAAGAGTCTCAGGGGGAACTTTCTCACTCTCTACAACTCCCTGACAGGAGAGTGCATCCAGGTGGATATTGGTCTGTTCTCCCAGGTAACAAGTGCTTTGAAAAGAGGAAATGGCTTCAAGTTGTGCCAGATGAGATTTAAATTGAATGTTAGGAAATATTTCTTCACTGAAAGGGTTATCCAACCTTGGCACAGTCTGCCCACAGTGGTGGATTTCCCATCCCTGGCAAGATTTAAAAGCAGTGTAGTGTGGCACCTGGGGATATGGGTTCATGGTGGCCTTGGCAGTACTCAGGGAATGGTTGGACACAATGCTCTTAGAGCGGTATTCCAAACCAAAATGTTCTATGAGTCTATCATAAAGTTCATTTAACTTTTAAAACTAAACAAAATTAGTCCAAAATTATTCACAGTCCAAGATATGTTGGTAGAAAGGGACTTCTGAAGGTCTCTCATCCATACAAACATTAAAGCAGCATAATCTACTGCCTGTTTTATTTGCCACTACAAAAAATTGTTAGGCTTTACCCACTCATCTAGCTATTCCTTCAGAAGCTGGAGGCTGCTTTTAAATCTTCCCCTTACAGAAGCACAGCTCCCTTAGGCTCATCGTGTAGGTCTTGCAAGTGCCTGACCACCTTGGTGGCTTCACAGAGGTTGGTGGTTTTTAATCTCATTTGGAAGGACCAAGAAAGGGGCAATGCAAGGAAACCAGGAAGAGCCTTTCCCCACAGGAGTGCTATTCCAGCTTTGGAGCCTCAAGGAATTTGCACATCTCTCAGAATATGGTAGTAAGTGCAAGAGCAGATTTACTGGGTAGACTGAGAAAATCCATCATCTTTTCCCTCTTAGCCCTGCTCCATCTATCACACACACAATGCTACATGATGAGGAGCCAGACTGCTGCCCTTTTTTATATTACAGCTCCCCAAAGCCCTGAAGCACTTGAGTCCAAATTCTGAGGTCTCTCAGGCTGTTCTTTGGCAATGGAGCATAACACACACCACACAGTTTGTTCTGCCTTTCCATTACGAACCTCTTTTAAGTTGCAAGTGACTTACCCACACTTCAGCAGCTCAACTTGACATTTCCTGTGCCTTGGGATGATTTTGTGGTGTGAAATTTTCACAAAACCCTGGCTCGTGAACCTTAAGTGGATTTGCCAATGTCTACTTTTTTTTTTTAAATTCACATGGTCAGAATCTCAGTTGATGTCTGCAGTTCACAACTGTTAATGTTGCTGCTTCTGATATGTAGGCAAATTGTGAACTCTGCAGAAGGCATTATGTTTTCATGATACTGCTAATTCTTATTAAGGCATAAGCCCTTTTTTTCCTCTCTGAACTAAGTTTTGCCTGGGCTGTAGGGAGCTCAGGTCCATGTAGTGTGATGCAAAGCCTTAGAGCCAAGAAGCATGATCACACCAGTGTCTGACCCAGGTCTGACACAGACAGTGCCAAGGTATTGCTGACACTTGGAGGTTCCTGCCTGATGCTCCACAGATGTTTCAGTGCTGGTGAGGTGTTCCACTGGAATGACTTCTGCACAAGTGTGCCTTTATTTTTAGTGCTTTGATTTGCAATTTCCATTTATACTGTCTTCCTTTTTCTCCACAAATTTGGTAACTTCTTTGCCTGGACCTAGTTTCTCAGTCCAGGTGCCATGAATTCCCTAGCTCATTGCAAGGAAGGATCTGACAACAGATCCAACAGCACCATCGTGCATGGCATAGCTGGCACATTGGAAGGAAGGGATGCCTTCCAGAGGGGCTTTGGCAGGCTGGAGAGCTGGGCCTGTGCAAACATCACTATGCTCAAAAAGGCCAAGTGGAAGGTCCTACACATAGACTGGGGCAATCCCAAGCACAAGTGTAGGCTTTACAGGGAATGGATCAACAATAACGCTGTGGAGAAAGACTTGGGTGTGTTTGTGTATGAAAAGCTCAACCTGACTCAGCAAAGCACACTCTCAGCTCACAAAGCCAACCACATCCTCAGCTACATCAGAAGACGTGGGACCAGTGGGTCAAGGGAGGGGTATCTGCCCTTCAGCTCTGTTCTTTGAACACCCTACCTGGCACACTATGTACAGCTTGGGGCCCTCAACATGAGAAAGATGTGAACCTGTTTGAACAAGTCCAGAGAGGAGTCACTAAGTGATCACAGACCTGAAGCGCCTCTCCTATGAAGACAGGCGGGAGAGTTGGAACTTTTCTTCTCTGGAGAAGAGAAGGCTGCAGGGAGACCATAGAGCCCTTGCCAGTGCCTAAAGGAGGCTTACAGGAAGGCTGGGGAGGGGCTTTTCACAGAGTCATGTAATGATGAGACTAAGAGGAATGGCATTAAGGTCAAGGAGGATAAGTTTAAATTGGATATAGGGATGGAGTTCTGAGCAACCCAGTCTAGTGGAAGGTGTGCCTGCCCATGGCATAAGGTTGGAAAAAGATGTTTTTTAAGGTTCCTTCCAACCCAAAGCATTCTATGATTTTATGATTCTATGGGCTGGCTCATTAGCCAGACCCCAGACTTCTACACAGCTCCCCTGATCCCAGGATTAGGATGGGTGACAAGAATATCTAAATTAAGGTGTCAGCTAACTTCCCAGTTTGTCTTTCCCAAGCAGCCTTTTCTTTGCTTTTGTTCCCCTCCATCACCCCAAATGAGAGATTTCCTCTCTGGTTTGTGCAGCCAAAAAACCATTTATCTTCTTTTCAAATCTGTTAAAAAGAATCACGTCAAGGCCTGTGGAGGGCTTGAAAAATGTGCTAATATTAAGCAGACTTTCATACTAAAATCTCTCTATCCTAGGAAAGGTCAGTCAGTTCAGTTCATATGCTACAGGAAAGACAAATAACAGCATTAATGACCGGATCTGGTAAAGAATTAACTGCAGTCAAGTAAGTTTCTGAGGCAGCCATGGGGTCAGGGCTGCAATGTGTTAGTTACTCACATGGGGTAGTCATCCAGCTAAACCCATCTCACTGAGTGGTTATATCAGTGTGATGTATGTCATAGATCTGTGACCCTGGAAAGTAGTCACATTTCTCTTGCCTGCGGTGGTTTCTTCTCTTTCACAACTCACCCTAGGGGTGAGCAAGTTGGGCTGGGGAATCTGTCTATATTTTTGGAGTATTTTTGGAATCAGTTATTTCTTTTTCCCTAACTACATCTAGATATTCCAAAATCAGATCCTTATAGGGATCACAGCACTCATCTGTTTAATAAATATTTTTAGAAAGGTATTTAGTCTTGATTTAGAACTCAACACATCTATAGATAAGCCATCCAAAGAGTTCTTTGTACTTCTTGTGAAAAGATAAAAATGTCACCCTTCTTGACTTATCTGGTCTCTGCTTCCAGTTTTGGCATCTGGTAGCACTTCCAATGGTTTTGCATCCTCCACTGAAACCTGGTGAGGACACAAAGGTGCTTGCTGACTCCTATAATTCACTGAACACAGAAAAAGCATAGAAGAATAAGTGCTTTTGGGTTCTTTACACTGAAACCTTATTCAGCCTGAGTGGAAGCCAGAATTGCGCCTAAAATGTGCAACCCAGCCCATGGTTGGACAAGAGAGCTGTGAAGTCCTGCAGGGGGCCAGGCTGAGTGAAAGTTTATTCGAAAACAGTTCTTTCCAGGATGGTCAGAAGGGGACCTGTGGTCCTGGCAGGTCACAGCCCTGCAGCAGGAGATGCCAAAGCATCAATCCCTTTATTTTAAATAAACAACTCAGAGCTTCACGTGAGTGCGAGCCCTGCAGTACTCTTGTTTTACAGAAATTGCATTACTTGACACTGGTTTGGGCTCTTGAAAGCCAGGCTGATTGTTGGGGCTTGGAGAGACCTCTCAGATTGTCTGTTCTCTACTCCATTGTGGTGGATGGACTGTGCCAAGGACAGGCACTGGAGATTTCCTCCACCTCTGTCTTCCATGCATTGCAAATTGGGGCACTCAAGTCCTGCCTGCCCTAAAGCAAAATCCCAAGCACAGCTAATGGGTGCAGAGAGGAACTTTTCTAGCTCTCCAGCACTGGGAGTTTGGCCATGGGGAGGAGAAATATCTTGCCATTGTCCTACCTGCATCAGGGTTTCAGCTCTGGCTACTAAGCTACAAGGCAGGTGCCAAATTGGTGTCTCCAGAAGTGGGCTCTTCTTAGCCCATGATATCCTGACCCAGATCTCACTTCATGTCTACATGGATCACATCCCTGCAGTTAATAACTCCTGGAAGTTATTTTTGCTGATAAGCACTTGGGACACATGCAACCTTTTATAAACACTCTGGAGACATGCAACCACTTATAAACACTGATAAGTAGGGGTGAAAACAAAACAAAATTGCAACTTGAAGAGTAATGGGGAAAGCTGTGCTCCGAGTTTGATGGGGTTGAGTTATTTTTTGATAAGCAGGCAAATATGCCTATGTCTAGTCAGTGAGAAAAAAATGTAAAAAAGCACAATAAATATGCACAGTAACAATCTGTCCCAGCTTTCTGTTTCTCTTTCTGTCTCTTTTCCCCTCTTTGTTCCCTTTTCTCTCCCTCTTCAGTAGGAACATTTATCTTTTTATCAATAAACAGTCCTCAGAGTTTTATTTTTGTCCATGAAAGCTATCAAGAAGAATCCTCCATGACTCCCCTTTTACAGCGGGATGGGACCCCCCATTCATGGGCAGGGATAACCAGGTGGCTCCAAGCCCCATTCAGCCTTGTCTTGGACACCTCCTGGGATGGGATACCCATTCCCCGTTGTTCTGACATAAAGGCTCTTGTAAATAGTTTTGCCCTGTCTTTCCTGTAAATTCCTGTTGGGGTTTGACATTAGCCCAATGCCAGGCACCCACAAAAGTCGTTCACTCACTGTCCCCTGCCACAGATGGGCAGAAGAGAAAGAAAAATTAACAAAGGCTTCATGAGTTGAGATAAGGACTGGAAAAAAACACCCCAAGGGCAAATCAGGCTCAACTTAGAAATACAAAGTGAATTTAAGTGAATTTATGACTAACAAAATCAGAAGAGGATAATGAGAAGTAAAATAAGCCCTTAAAACACCTTTTCTTCCCCCAGCCCTTCCCTCCATCCTGCCAACACTGCAGTGAGACAGGGGGTGGGGTTTTGGTCAGTTCCTCATCTGACTTCTTCCGCTGCTCCAGGAGAGGAGTCCCTCCCCTGTGAGACCATGTGGTCCCTCCCATGGAAGACTTCTCCATGAACTTCTCCAATGTGGTTCCAATCTCACAAGCAGCAGTCCTTCTAAAACTGCAGCAACATGAGTTCCCCTCCATGGGCAAACATGTTTTGCTCCCAAAACTGCTGCAGCGCGGCTCTCTCTTTCCACAGGTGCAGTCCTCCAAGGACAGGCTGCTCCAGCCTGGGAGCAGGGCCCTCTCTGTTCACCGGGTCTCCCACTGGATCACAGCCTCCTCCAGGCATCCACCTGCTCCAACATGGGCATCTCCTGCAAGGGCTGTGGGTGGATCTCTGCATCCCTCATGGATCCATGGCCTGCAGGGGCACAGCTGCTTCACCATGGTCCTCACCATGGCCTGCAGGGGAATCTTGGCTCTGACATCTGGAGCACCTCCTGCCCCTCCTTCTCCACTGACCTTGTGGTCTCCATGTTGTTTTCCTTCCCATATTCTCACTTCCTCTGACTAAAATAAAAAACTGTGTGTGCCCCGCTCTGTTTCGATCTCCTTCTTTCATTCATAATATGTTATCGCAGAGGCGTTACCAGTCTATTTAACTGGGCAGGCCTTGGCCAGTGGCATGTCCATCCTCAGAGCCATCAGGGATTGGCTCTGCCAGACACGGTGGAAGCTTCCAGCAGCTTCTCACAGAAGCCACCTCCGCGGCCTCCCCTGCTACCAAAAACCAGGCAGTGCCAAACCAACACAACTGCTCATCAGAAATGCAACATGAAGTGGAAGTGACCCCTGACACTAACTTAAAATTAGACTTGATGAGCCTTCAACCAAGAAACTGTTCCCCCAGCCCCCTTTAAAACCCAACAAAGGAAAACATTTGGTAGCTATTATCAGTGATTATGATAAGCTATGTTAAAATATGATGTGGAGGAATTTATCTTTATTTCCTGGGATAACATTGATGAAAAATATGCTGTTCCATCTTGATTTTCAATCACTCAAATCAACTTTGTCATGCATTTATTTGGCTTGATGTGCCTCTCTGATCTGGGGAGAGGGTGAGGGCAGGGAGCAGGGAGAGGGTAGGTTTGGCAATTTAATCTGATGCAGATCGCTTTATTAGCTGCCCTCAGATCTGTTCCTGACTGAACACAAAGAACAAGACTGTATGTCAGCTATCTCATCATACTGCTTTGGGGAGAAGGCACAGCCTCCCTTATGGTCCATCAGCAAACAGTTTACAACATTTTTCATTACACTTAAGTCTTCTAATAATTTTCTGCCAGAGTCTGGGTGGGCTCTTTTGCCCACAGGGACTTCTCTTCTGTATAATTAAGGAAAAACTTTGACAAAAAACAAGGTCAAAGCTAACACGCCTCCCTGGCTCCCCCTTTCCAGTAGGTGATATTCAAATATTATCTACCAGATTTCTTGAGCCTAAGACAGTATTAGGAGACTTTCAGTTCTGGCAAGATGAGGTGAAAGAGGTTTGTTTGGGGCTTTTTTTGTTACTAAGTTTTTTGTAGGAGAAAGTGGTCACTGAACTGCAGTGCTGCTGTTAGATGCACTACAGGAACCCAGGAAAGACCTGGCAGAGATTTACTTATGAAAAATACAAATCAATTTTCTGGGAATAGAGTTAAAGCAGGGCTAGCAAGTTCACACTGCTGTATTGCCCATGGAATCAGTGGCTTTGCTATAGATTGCTACGGGCCTGGACTGCAAAGAACTAATTATATGTGTGCATATACATCTGGTTCAGAATTGCTCTTTTTAATCTTTTTGCATCCAGGGGTGGGCAGTTTTTCAGCTGGTGCAAAATATGTGCTGTAATCCTGAAAGCATTCTTGAGTTTCACCAGATAAGAACCTGAGAGCTGAGGGAATTTTGTGGCTGAAAAACCCAGAACCATGAGAAGAATATTACATCTCTGAGCAATTACCACTCAATGACCTGTCCTGAAAAACATCTTTTCCCTAAAAGGTGTTTTTGAGTTATGTTGTAAAGAGCTGAGCTGAAATGAAGATGTTTCCCCTGGAGCACAGCACCAGTCATTAGAAGAACAGATCAGCTCAGCTTCTTTCCCCATGCTTTCTCTTTCAGACACTTGATTGATGTGTGCTGCAAACTGTAAATCAGTGTGCTGGGTTTGGCTGAGAGAGATAATTTTCTTCATAGTGGCTGGTGTATGACTACATTTTGGATTTGTGCTGGAAACAGTGCTGGTAACACAAGGATGTTTTCATTATTGCTGAGCAGGACTTAAAGCCAAGGCTCTTCCTGCTCTTCACCCCATCCCAGCCCACCAGCAAGGGATTTGGGTGCACAAGGCGCTGGGATGGGACCCAGCTGACCCAAACTGACCCAGACTATAGGGCATCATCCTCAGCATTTAGAGCTGAGGGGAGAAGGAGGAATGGAGAAGCCTTTAGAGTGATGGCATCACTGACACACAGGATGGAGCTCTTCTGTCCTGGGGATGGCTGAACACCTGCCTGCCCATGGAAGTGGTGAATGAACTCCCTGGTGTGCTTTCCCTGTTGAACTGTTTCTCTCCCAACACACAAGTTTTCTCTCTTTGACCCTGTCTATTCTCTCATGTCAAGAGTGTGTGGGACTGAGCTGCCTGTTGGGACTAAACCACAACAATCACCCAATTCCCTGCCTTCACCTGAGTATATCCTGTTGATCACACATCCCCTTTTTTTTGGTAGTTTTTCCCTTTAAAAGAAAAAACCCAAAACTACAACCAGCCTCTCATGAAGTACAGTTCAATTTAACAGATGTTTGTTCGTTTATGACAAAGTCCTGGTTATGGGATGGGGAAGGTTGTTTGGTTCTTGCACAAAAACAACTACATTACCTCAATGCAAAACCCTGCCTCATCTTGGGAAGAGGAAACATTAGAAATAACAAGAAGTGAGACCAGACAAGAAAGATATAATGTCTCATTTTGCAGAATGTGCCCAAATGGATTTATTATTTACAACCATCTCTCTCATCAGAGAGGAAACTTCAGGAATGATTTCTCTCACTTGCTCTCTTGCTTCATACTTTTATATGAGGTGTTTGCGTTCCTACCATTGGAGGTTTGCCCTGTTCGTGCTGTGCAGGAACATTTCTTGTCTGAGGTATGCTTCATCCTGTATCTTTGCAGATTCCTGTGTACATACAAAACAGAGGGAGAGTTTCTGAATTATGAAAAACAGGTGAAGGAACTGAGGATGGTGACCCAGAGACACTGAAAGAAGTTACTCTGCCTGCTGCATCAAGGGCCAGGCTGTCTGACACACAGTGAAGCCCAGGGACTGGGCTTGTCCTCTGATGCTCAGCACAGAGGCAAAGCTCATACATAGGAGCACAACACTGGAGAGTCCATTTTGTGCTTCATGGAAAGAAAGGAGTGTTTTCAGAAGGAATGGGCTGAAATGCTCTCTGATGTTGGCTTTGTTGGGTCAAGGGTGCCTCAGACTTCAGGTAACTACTTGAGCTTGTGTAAAATGGAATCTAAAACCCACAGCTCTAAACTGAGAGACTAAAGGAGAAGACGAGGTAGAGCAGAGGGGGTGGAAATGGTCACTGACTGGCTGGAGGAGGGGGTCCTAAGAGGAATGATAGAATAGAAATCAAGGCAGGAAGATAATGTGGCTGGGCAGTGAAGGATACAAAGCTCCTTTAGTGAATCCCTGGATAAAGAGGAGATCAATTCTTCACAGCCATCCCCAGCTGTCCAAATCTCTAAATTGTGAACCCTTGTGATCCAATGAGAGCTCTACCAAGAGCTGTGAGAGTAGGAAAACGAATTCCCACCTATGTGAAAGTGCAGAACAGATAGAAAATTTACCAGACACCAATAGGATGCCAAAAAAGTAATGGAAAATTAACCAGACAGAGAGATGGTACTAGCTGGAAATACAGAGATTAGCATGGGACAGAGGGCTTGGACAGAAATGCAGCTGATTTCTGTGCCCAGATTTTTGGGAACAGATGCACTCTCAAGAACACACCAGGAAGTTAAAGAGGTGCCTTATGCTGGCCAAATGCAATCAAGGATGTTTGAAGTCTGCTGAGCAGATGTTATTATACAGGCAAGGAAATGCTGGCCAAGCAACAAACAGAGACAACCAAAATATACAGCATCCCCAGGAGGCTCTTGAAGGAACCAGGAAAGGACCTTTCCACTGCAAGCCACACAAACTACCTCATCACTGCAGAAAAGTGCTCAGACTGTGAGCTGGGAGTCAGATGAAACACAAGAAAGCAAAGGAGCATTTCAGGCAGGCACCTTGTTTGACTTGAAGTAACTTTGCATGACTTCCCCAAGAAGAAAAATCCTGTCCTGGCATGTCGCCCTCCAAGCATGACCAAACAGCAAAGCTGAACCACTGGTTTTGTTTGATAATTCTGTGCTGAAGGAGGAAAAGACAGCACATGATGAGTCATTCTCTAGGGGAGAAATACTCTTATTGAAGGACAGTGTGACTCTCCAAGCATCAAAGTCCAAATGCTTGCACAGCTTGGAAGGAACCAAAGAGAGTGAAAGAAAGTACAAGATGGGAACGAAGAGAGCCAAACCCCAGAGTTTACCTTTCTGACAAGCTAGAGACCTTGTAGAATATATTTTGGGGATATTTTCTTAGAACAAAACATTAATGTGTAAGAGACTTTCATATACTGACATGTAGAAGGCATATAAGAAAGCAGTTCTTAGAAGCCACAAGTACATTTGCATGTTGCACATACAAGTTCAAATGCAAATATAAGAGATTACAGACCTGCTGAGACTTGACCAGAGGGGCAGAGAAGGAAAGATGGGCTATGAGCTAGCAGTGGAAAAAGAAACATGCAAAATACCCCCACAAGAAAGACATTCTGGAGAGTTTCCTGTTCTAAAAGCAAAGGTCAGTCCCAGCTCATTTTAAGAAATTCATTTAAAAAGTCAAGGTCTTGGCATCAAAGGGTGAAATCTCTGGTCCAGCTGGACCAGCTGGTCCCCTGCTAGACCTTACCCCTCTGTGAGCAAGCTATGGGCCCTATATTACCTATATATTCAATAGCTAAACCACAGACTAGGTGGAGACAGAGAAACCTCTCTGAACTTGACATTTAGTCATGTAAGAATTCAAAAGTAGTAAGTATTCAGCTGATATTCCTCCAAAAGCTGTTGCTTTAAGCAATGCACAACATAAAAAGAGATAATGAAGGGAGAATGGTGAAATGTGATGTATGAGATTATTACTATCACCTATTTGTATTTCCAATTTTCCTCTTGACAAAAAACAAAACAAAACAAAAACTTCCAAACCCAAAATCACACGGAAAAGGGGGCTTTACCAAAGGTAACATCTGCCCAGGAGAGTGTAACATGATAGCATGCTTCAACCAGATTTGGGAATGGAGGGATCTCTAATTGTCGGAAATGGTCAAATAGGGAAGGACAGCAATGGAAAAATAAAGGATTAGGTCTGAGTGTTGAAACTCCCTGTTTCTGCTTGAACTCTGACATCTGGTATAGCAGATTTGCTGGAGGGTAAGTGAAGAGGGTTATGGTACAAAAGAAGAGGGAAAATCTACGGTCTGGGAGTAATTTATTGCTTGTGTTTTAAGATTAAGGAGATTTGACAGATTCCTTCCCTGAAGTTCCTTGTTCCAAGTGCAGGTTTTTGGAGGCTGGTGTAGAAAAACAATCCATCTGTCTGTCTGGTTTTTGTATACGCATCTATCTGCCTGACTGTCAGTCATGGTCTTTAGATCTAAACATAATTTCCTTATTCAGTTGGAGGATGGGTGCACAGGAAAGTGATAATCTGCAACACACTGAAAGCTGCATTGCATTGAAAAAAAATCCCTTTCCCTTCCAATCTGTTAGATTGATGGACCAGAAAGGATATTGAATCCATCATCCTGGCTGTGTGTGTTTAGTACTAATGGAACATGAAACACATTTGGGTCCCATCTGTTGGGAAATTCAGATGAAAGTTTCCTCTCTGGATGTCTCATTTTCACAAACACCAAAATGTGATGGGACTTGAAAGAACTGTGCTGTTACTTAGTGCAAAGATTGCACAGATACGATTTGGCTCCATTAATAAGCATTGTGTTCAGAAAATCCTCCTCTCTAGGACTGTGTATACTCCACCATGAAAGT
>WBNQ01075601.1:0-17790 GCA_013401375.1 Spizella passerina
AAATCATCCTGTTTCCAGCTCTGGATTGGATGAGAAGCTGAAGCATAAATTTGCCAGGTGATATAAACTGTGTTTTCTACATATTATGCATTCAGATTAGTTCTCTGCTAACAACAACTCAGCAGCAGTAAAACTGGCTATAAAAATCCATCATCAGGTATTCTGGAAGCCAAATCTCTGAGGTCTTAAAACGACTGCTTATTGCCCAGGCCTACAGAGCAAGACCAAATTACTGCAAGGAGCTCACTTCATTATCCCTGCACTGGATGAGCTGGAGCAGCATTAAGGTCCCAGTGTCAGGCACTGCAAGGCAGCCCCTGCCCTTGGGAGTTTGAGATCTAAACCAGACAAAGCAGAGAACAGTCCTGAACTGCCTTTTCCTACACTGGAATATTTCAGATGAACAAAGCTGCAGGTTTTGGCAGGCAGTATCCAGCTCAGAATAATTTGCTTTGTATCCAGACTGCTTAAAAGATACCAGGGTGAGTTCTTCCCATTGATTTTATTTTGGGAAGAGTCCCAGGTCTTTGATTTAACTCCATTTTTTGATTGCACATTATAACTCTGCCAAACAAATATCCATCCAAAGGAGCAGCACTACCTCCAGCAGATCCTTTGGGACCTACACCAATGTCAGTGGAGCTCAGGCACCTTTTGTTCTTGTTTCTCCTCCAGGACCAGGTGGCCACCATGATCCAAAGGGGAAACAAGGCTTTGTGTGCTGGGGTCCCACAGTTTTGATGTGACATCAACACAGCCCACGCCTGCACTCCTGACAGGGCTGAGCCTCCCCCAGCAACACAAAGCATTTCCTCATGTCTCATTTCTGCCTCAGTTTTACTGAGGAATTTTCCTGCTGCTGGAACAATATTTTAAGCAAATGGTGATGACTGGAGAGGCAAGTTAAGGGAAGGCATCGAGTAGCTGGAAATCAGGTCCATTACGCTGTATTAAATATTAAGCTCGGTGTTGTAAGCCAGACAATTGCATACTGAATTAATAATGTTATTTATTCCATTTAGTGGATTATGGAGGACACTTAATCATCGTGGCATTTTAAATCAGAGCTGGCATCAACAGCTCAGCTCTAAGAGTATTATATGGAGACACAGAGATAGATTGAGTAGCTGGAGGTGAAGAGAGTGTGAATGTGTGAAATACAGCAGGATTGGTAATAATAAAGTTATATAGCCTTGATTGTTCACTTGGATACTAATGCTCCAGCAACACCTAAAAAAGCAAAAGCAAGTCCCCACAGATAAGCTTGAGCTGGAGTTTCTATAATATCTGAAAGAATTTAACCTCTCTTATTTTTGTAAAAGAGTTACAAATTTTCAAAAGTATCTGCTCCCCAAAAGTATCTGCTCAGTCAAAACACGAAAATGTCATAGGAAATTATGAAGTTTTTNATCTCCCTCTCTTATTATTCTTTCATTTTTTTACTTCCTAATTTTGGGTCTCTGATTGTCATCTTTTTTACCCATATGAAGAAATGGCTCCCCAGGCATCATGCAAGAATCCACATTTTTCCCAATCACTCAGCAGGAACACCCTATCACTCCTTAGGCACATTTCTCAACCTTAATCACCTCCAATTGCTATGGGTTCTAAAATTCAGTCCACTGGAGAAAGAAATAACTGCTCTGCCATTTCCTGCAGCTCTCATTTTTTGTGCCTTTCATGGAACAATTTCATTGACTTCACAGGAGCCTATCTGGATTTACACCTGTACAAAAATGAGGCAAGAAAACCTGACCTTGGTGTGGAATATCAGGTTCATAAATGCATTCTGTATCTCCAAGAATCTCCCCCTTTACAAAGGTGAACAGCTGTTGCTATAAATCAGACAGTCTGAACCAGCCATTAGAACTTCATCCAGATGATCCGTTTAAAATATACAAAGGCAACGTTTTGGAAATAAAAATCTACCTTCATGTCCTCAGGGACACCTTCTGTTAGAGAAAAAAATCTCATAATTCAAGGCTAAAATTAGTTCATTTTAATGCTGTTTCAGGAGAGCCATGATACTCAAGAGTAACATTGCCTAGCAAAGGCCTGTTAGAGGACTTCAGGGATTGCAAACATCTGGTAATTTGGTAAACACTGCATTGGAGACACCTTTTTCACCCTCTCCGTGGGTGTAACTCTTTGCTGTAGCTGGAATGGCTGTATCTGGTTCAGTTCCCATCAACCATTTTCTGTCTGAATAGGAAACACTTGCTAAAGTGTGGAAACAGCTGGCAGAGTTGTGCATGAACAAAACACGCTCTTGTTTCTGACCACAGCCTGGCCTCTAAGTTCCAGCTGGGATTGCCAAGGGCTCTTCTTGGCTTTTTGGATGAGACCAGGTCACCCAAGATGTACGAGCTGGCTGTGCTAAGGGCTGGTTCTTGGAGCATAACACTCTCTGTGAGCAGGGATAAAGCTTTGTGTAGTAGAGGGGAGCAGGGTGAGCAGCCCCATTTTATTAGCTGGGGAATTAGCACTGGAAGATTAAATTATTGGCCTCTGTGAGAGAAAGACTCATGTCTCTTCTTCTGACAGAAATACTGACATGCAAGAGTTTTTCACAGAGCACTCAGCAAGCAGGACAGGGTGCTGGGGACAGTGTCCCTGCAGGTTCCTGTGCTCCAGGGTCCCTTTGGCACCAGGAACCCACCTCATCCCCTGCTCATTAGTAACTCCTGATTGCACAGCACACATCTCCTGCTCTCACACACACCAAGAGTATGAAATATAGCCAAAGGGGCAAGATGGTTGGTCAGCCCTGCACTGACCACTGAGTGATCACCTGCTCCCAAAGTAGCAGTTGGCTGTGCCTTCACCAGGGCCCTGCTTAGTCCTGAAGGGAAGGGCTAAATCATGTATCTCTGTTCTGATGGGCTTTGTCATTTGTCTTTCTCAGGGTTCTGGAGAGCTAGGCATAACAAGAACACAAGGAAGCCAATGAAACACAGACAGAGTTCTACCCTGAACCCCCAGACTGTCACACAGAGTAACAACTCAGCTCCTTTCACTCAATTCCTTATGCTCTTCTGAGACCATGAAAAGGAACTTTATGATATGCTGGAAGGGATGAAGTATTAGCTATCAAAAACTAGACTGAAGTAACTGAGAGCCTGCATTATTTTCTCTTTGATGTATACTTATGTAAATTCCAATAAATATGCTTAAATGTAACCTGTCTTCAATTCTAGCAGAGCTTATTAAATCTATTTATGCGAGACAAGCTAGGCTCCATGGAATGCCAGGAACTCCCCTGACATTTGCCTTCCTACTTAATGTGATATTCTATGATTACACATACCAGAGCCTTTCATTCAGGCATTTTAATTTACAAATACTTTTTACATTTCTTAACGCCCCTGTGGACAGGCATTAAGAGTCCACTTTATTCAGGAGCAATCAATCGGAGTGCAGCAGGNTAACACTAAAAATCAAAGAAATTTTTGCAGGAAGTTTCAGCAGTAGGAATCCTACCTTTTGAAATAGAGGGATTAAATATTTAAAAGGTCCAAGGTATCTCCCTCTCTTATTATTCTTTCATTTTTTTACTTCCTAATTTTGGGTCTCTGATTGTCATCTTTTTTAGCCATATGAAGAAATAGCTCCCCAGGCATCATGCAAGAATCCACATTTTTCCCAATCACTCAGCAGGAACACCCTATCACTCCTTAGGCACATTTCTCAACCTTAATCACCTCCAATTGCTATGGGTTCTAAAATTCAGTCCACTGGAGAAAGAAATAACTGCTCTGCCATTTCCTGCAGCTCTCATTTTTTGTGCCTTTCATGGAACAATTTCATTGACTTCACAGGAGCCTATCTGGATTTACACCTGTACAAAAATGAGGCAAGAAAACCTGACCTTGGTGTGGAATATCAGGTTCATAAATGCATTCTGTATCTCCAAGAATCTCCCCCTTTACAAAGGTGAACAGCTGTTGCTATAAATCAGACAGTCTGAACCAGCCATTAGAACTTCATCCAGATGATCCGTTTAAAATATACAAAGGCAACGTTTTGGAAATAAAAATCTACCTTCATGTCCTCAGGGACACCTTCTGTTAGAGAAAAAAATCTCATAATTCAAGGCTAAAATTAGTTCATTTTAATGCTGTTTCAGGAGAGCCATGATACTCAAGAGTAACATTGCCTAGCAAAGGCCTGTTAGAGGACTTCAGGGATTGCAAACATCTGGTAATTTGGTAAACACTGCATTGGAGACACCTTTTTCACCCTCTCCGTGGGTGTAACTCTTTGCTGTAGCTGGAATGGCTGTATCTGGTTCAGTTCCCATCAACCATTTTCTGTCTGAATAGGAAACACTTGCTAAAGTGTGGAAACAGCTGGCAGAGTTGTGCATGAACAAAACACGCTCTTGTTTCTGACCACAGCCTGGCCTCTAAGTTCCAGCTGGGATTGCCAAGGGCTCTTCTTGGCTTTTTGGATGAGACCAGGTCACCCAAGATGTACGAGCTGGCTGTGCTAAGGGCTGGTTCTTGGAGCATAACACTCTCTGTGAGCAGGGATAAAGCTTTGTGTAGTAGAGGGGAGCAGGGTGAGCAGCCCCATTTTATTAGCTGGGGAATTAGCACTGGAAGATTAAATTATTGGCCTCTGTGAGAGAAAGACTCATGTCTCTTCTTCTGACAGAAATACTGACATGCAAGAGTTTTTCACAGAGCACTCAGCAAGCAGGACAGGGTGCTGGGGACAGTGTCCCTGCAGGTTCCTGTGCTCCAGGGTCCCTTTGGCACCAGGAACCCACCTCATCCCCTGCTCATTAGTAACTCCTGATTGCACAGCACACATCTCCTGCTCTCACACACACCAAGAGTATGAAATATAGCCAAAGGGGCAAGATGGTTGGTCAGCCCTGCACTGACCACTGAGTGATCACCTGCTCCCAAAGCAGCAGTTGGCTGTGCCTTCACCAGGGCCCTGCTTAGTCCTGAAGGGAAGGGCTAAATCATGTATCTCTGTTCTGATGGGCTTTGTCATTTGTCTTTCTCAGGGTTCTGGAGAGCTAGGCATAACAAGAACTCAAGGAAGCCAATGAAACACAGACAGAGTTCTACCCTGAACCCCCAGACTGTCACACAGAGTAACAACTCAGCTCCTTTCACTCAATTCCTTATGCTCTTCTGAGACCATGAAAAGGAACTTTATGATATGCTGGAAGGGATGAAGTATTAGCTATCAAAAACTAGACTGAAGTAACTGAGAGCCTGCATTATTTTCTCTTTGATGTATACTTATGTAAATTCCAATAAATATGCTTAAATGTAACCTGTCTTCAATTCTAGCAGAGCTTATTAAATCTATTTATGCGAGACAAGCTAGGCTCCATGGAATGCCAGGAACTCCCCTGACATTTGCCTTCCTACTTAATGTGATATTCTATGATTACACATACCAGAGCCTTTCATTCAGGCATTTTAATTTACAAATACTTTTTACATTTCTTAACGCCCCTGTGGACAGGCATTAAGAGTCCACTTTATTCAGGAGCAATCAATCGGAGTGCAGCAGGGCAGCCTGGTTTGCTCCAGATCACGCACTGAAACACTAGCAGAGTTTGGAAAACTCCTTCCATGTCACTCAGAAACACAATTTCCATTAAGAGCAGACACATTCTCTTAATGCTGGGCCAAGCACTCTGAGCAGATATGCAGAGGCAAAGCGTAGCAGCAGGCAGGCCATAGGAAGGAGACCAAACCAATGTCCCCAGAGCAGCCACAGTGAGGACAGTGGCCACCCCTCCTCTGCCAAAGACACTCACCAAGCAAGTGCTGCTCTCCATGGTGTGAATCTGTCAGATATTTCCTCCATTTCTCTGTCCAGACCCAAGTTATCTGCTGAAGGAGAAGGAGGTTATTATTAAATGGCATCAACTCAGTCTTCCTACAGCAACCTGCACACTTCAATCAAGTCCTGACTCCTCAGAGGACTGGCAACCCATTGTTTAGGCTCATCTTTTCCTGTTAGCTCTATTATTTCTGGAGCTTTTCATGTCCTTTAATAATGAATTGCTTCTCCGACAGTCCAGTCTTCCGGGCTGGCAGAGCTGAGAGAAGCCTGCCCAGCCTGGTAAGCACCAAGGAGCACAGGTTCCAGTGGGACTCCCAGCAGAGCCCACAGGACACCAACTCCTCTCCTACTGAGCCTCCAGGTAGCCTCCATCACCCCCTAAACACTCAGCAACACTTCAGCTACTAATGGCAGTGCTGAAAAGCAATACCTAAGAAGAGAACCCCCTTCAAACCATTTCCAAACAAAGAACACACAGCCAAGTTCCTTCCACAGAGAAGCTCAGCTCCCAAGGACACTTCTGCAGGACCTCACACCTGCAGGACAGGAGCCCTTGGTGGAGCAGGGCTGCTCTGGCAGGCAGGTGATGCTTTCTCTGTCAGACTTTAGGTGCAAAAACTCCTCATGGCACAAAGCAGAGACATACTGCACATGCAAACCAAGCTCTACTTGTATTTCCTCATGTTCCCTTTGTAAGTGGAGTGTAATTATGCACACAAGGAAGCCCCTGCCCTACCTGGGTTAGGAGAGCACCTCCAGCTTTGCAGTAGAATTACCCAGGAGAGGTGAGTCAAGTCCTTAAGAGGTCAAATTCAGGTAAATCTGTGCTGCTTTAGGGCAACAGAGCACCAAAAACCCCCAAGTGTTAAAAACAAACCACCTACATTTCCTTTGCTTAGGTTTATAGTGAGAGGGTGACCTGGCTGCACAAAGAAGATAAAACCCAAGGTGCAATTTGCATCTGTAGGCAGAGATTTGGGCTGTAGCAGGCAGAGCTGGNACTCCTCTCCTACTGAGCCTCCAGGTAGCCTCCATCACCCCCTAAACACTCAGCAACACTTCAGCTACTAATGGCAGTGCTGAAAAGCAATACCTAAGAAGAGAACCCCCTTCAAACCCAGAGCTGGGAGATAAACAGCCCTGGGGATAGCTTAGAATGAATCTTGCACCAGCATTTTTGTTTGCAGGCCTGTTCTGTGCAATGTTTTAGTAGGATAAACCCAGAACTGCCATCCCTCCATGTAAATAAAGGGATTTGTCATAAAGCTAACAGATCCTGCTCTGAAGTAGTTCCCCAGAATATGATGTGACAATGAGGTGCCTAAGAAAATAACTTTCCCACTGCCTGGGAAAAACCATTCCTGGGATGGTAACTTTCCAGCTGTGATCAATATGGGCTTCAAGAGAGACCAGGGGCCTGAAACACTCTGTGTATGGTCTGCACAAGGAGAACAAAGGCAACAAATAAAACTGAGGCATTTGTAAAAGGTCTGTGTCTTACCCCCAATTATCAGCTTAAAGGTAAGTTCTTGGAATGGTTACAGCCAGCCAGTTGCTCTGTGGGAATCTCACACACATCTGGCAGACAAGGAGCTGTAAACTGGTGCTTGTAGCCTTTGCCCACCCAGGAGATCATCCTGAGAGGTCCATGGTGCACCCCACAAACTCTTCAGGTGCTATTCTCTGGCTGTTCCAGTGCTGCAAAAGGTGACTGAGATTTTTTGTTCCAATGCTTTTACAGTTATATTGTGCCCAAAAGGTTGAAGCAGAGAAACATGAGCCCGTGGCCTCCAAAACCCTGGGGCTCCACCAGAGTTTTGCAGTTCATTTACACTGAGTCAGGACTTGCTGCCAGGTTTGAACCCCCACTGCCTCCCTCTGCTACCCTTCTGGACACACAGATTTCTCCTACAATTTCCCCTATCCTTTCCCACGGGCCTGTGAGAACAAAGAAGCTCATGTTTGACAATTACTCCACGCAGAATCATTAGGTGTGATCATAACAGTGATGGAAATCATTTACCTCATGGGTCAGTCCCACTTTCCTGGCCCAGCCTGCCACCTCCCTCTCTTGCTGACTGTGGCAAGTTGGGCAGAAAGCAACTGGCAGTTTTTAAGAGCTGTATTCTCACAAAACCAAAGTTATGATGGACAGAGAGCAAGCACGCTCATGTCATGAAGAAATACACTGACAGCTCTTCCCCCTTGTGTCACTTCACACACTCCAGGGCAATTGCAGCAGCACTGAACATGGACTCATCCATCCAGGGGAAAACAAGGCTTCCTTCAAAGCCTCTTTTATTTACTCCAGTCAGCTGTGCTGAGTGTATCGATTCAATCAGTTATTTCCTTAACCATAAAACCAGATGTGCGCCGTCACGGCCCATCTACGGGGACTGAATCTGTGCCATTTAGAAATGCAGAATAAAAATAAAAAAATCCCAAGAAAGCTGAGATATGCTGATGTTTGGAGCTCTCAGTTTCCTAGGTAAATTGCTTTCTTTTGAGTCACATTTATTTTTGTTACCTCCAAAGAAATGCTGTTTTAGCCGCATTTCTTGGAAACACTGTTGAGATCTAATGGGTTGTTACTGATGTGAATTCTCAGGGTGGAGAATAGAGAATGTAGTATTATCTTTGCTTCTGGGTATCAGCAACTTCTGCAAGCAGTGTGGTGCAGTGCATGACATTCCTTGCTAAGGCAATTAATTACCTTGGTCTCTAATGAGAAGAACAGCTTAAAAAAAAACAACATTGGAGTCCTTTGGACTTAGTTTAGCTCTGGACATCTGGGCAGATGTGTGAATTAGGGAGGCCACATTGCTCAGTTTCCTCTGTTTCTCCTCAAGCCATGTTGTGTTGTTTTCCTCTGTATTTCTTATGGACACTAGAGCTGAGGCAGTCACTGCAGCAGATCCTCCTTGCAAAGAGTCACCAAGGAAATGTGGTTTGGCTTTGTTCTGCTTTGTCTGCTGGGTGCCAGTGAGCCTAAGGAGCAGAGGAAAGGATCCCTGTGGAGTGTGTGAGGAGTTATTCACCTGCTGGGTCCTTCCTTCAGCCCAAAGGATCTGCAGGTGATGCAGGTGGGGTGCACACGTCCCACAGCCTGCAGATCCTGCCTTGCTGGGATGGAGACACAGGGCGAGCAAACATCTGCACACGGGAGGCCATGGCCCAGCTGAGCCTGCAGCTACAGAGAGGAGCCTTTGTGCAGGAACAGGCTGGGATTTGCTGGCTGGAGGGCTCTTTCAGCAATGCAGCTGTAATATGCTACATGCCAGATTGCAGACATTCCTGGGGCAGCTTTCCAGGACGTGAATAAACTCAGGATATATGTACAAGCCCAGCACTCAGTGTGGGCTCTGCAAGGCCTGGAGGTAGCATGGCATTGCCTTTGCACTTGGACAGCCTGCAGGGATTTCTTCAAGCCCAGATGTCCCCTTCACTTCCAGGATGCACATGTGCTGATCAATTCTTGCTCTGTACTGGAGAAATGGTCTCAGAATGTCATACCTCCCCAATGCACAAAGACTCATTCTCACTGCACTGTCCCTTGGCTGCCCGTGCAACATGACACAGCTCTGAAACACCACAAATGTGGGCAGGGGGGCAATGGGAACATGAGACAGGGCTGTGCTACTCAGGGAAGGCTGCAGAGTGTCTGAGTTGGTCCATCCTGGGGTCCCAGTCACAAGGGTAGGAGTCACAAGTGATTCACTGCAAAGGGAAGTGTTACTTCAGAAAATGAATGATTCAAATTCAGGAATTACTGAATAGCTTTCAGGCAAGCCATATCCTAATGCCTACCTAAACAGCATCTGTCTTGTGACATTTAGCATTGTCTGGAAAAAAAAAACCAGAGGGGAAATATGGCAGCAGAGACAACAAACACTTAAGAAAGACAAAGTGTAAATGCATCTCCAAGAGCTGAGTACTCTCAGTCCCTAGGGAAATGTGCCTGCCCTGTAGATGTGGTTTCCTCTGGTGCAAGACCCCTCAAAAGAGTCATGGGGTCTTTCTGTTCATACAATCATAATGCCTTTGTGTAATTGAGCACCACTAATTAAATCCAAAAGGAAGGGACTATTTTCCAAAAACGTCTTGCTATTTTTCCTCCCCTTAAGAGAGTTTTCTGACATCTGAAGAGTGGAGCTCTGTGTGGGCATGGGCGCACACATAAATGAATTTAGAGATGGCTTGTGCTCCTGTCATAACTGTCACAGATGCAGAAATAAGTCAAGAGGAACAACAAACTCTGTAAAGTCAAACATTGGGTTTGAAAACAAGAAAATGTTGCATGTACTGTTCTGCTCCTGACCTGTACCTTGCACTGCACTGTTTTGTGTGTTGTTCTTTGTCTTCCCCAGAGAAGACAGAAACCAGACCTTAAAACATTCACAATGAATTTTCAAATCAATAACATGTGAGACTTTGTCTAAAAGGTAAAGTTGTTGTAAAAATCAATGTCAGAGAGAGCGCTTTGCCAATTCAATTATATTTGTTCCTCTCAAACTGACACCAAAAAAAAAAAAAAAAGAAAAAAGAGAAAAAAAAGATGAAAAAAAGATGCGGGCTTATTTCAAGCCCAATAAATGTTCCTTGGACTAACATCCCAATTTTGCAAATATTCTCAGGGCTTCTTATGCCAGCACCCCTCAAGGGGTCATAATTAACTCTAAATAGGGTTACCTTGTTTCAGAATCAGTCTAATGTCAAGCAGTGTTTCTGCTTGTGTCCACAATTTTAAAATAATGTTGTATCCATTAAATAGCATGAAGGCTTCCCAGAAATGGGAACCATACGTCAAAATTTAAACACAAATAAGTGTGATTAGACATGGCAGCTGTCTAGAAAATATTCAGCTATTTCACTGAGTTTTGGTCAAAATGTGAATGATTGTACCTATTCCAGTAAGTGCAGAACCAGAAAGGCTCCCACATTACCCTCTGCTTCTCAAGGCAGATTTCATTTTAAGATTGACCCCAAAGCAAAAGAAAACAGCAAGATAAAAGTATAAACAGCTGTGCCTTCTGCTGGCTTAGCTGGAGACTTCAAGGAGTTTGAGATTCCCTCTCTCAAAGACATGCAGCTCACAGCACCCAGCCAGGCTGAATCCAGGCCACCATAGGAGGGGCTGAACAGAACAGCAAAATCCCAGAGCACAGAACGTCCTGGTGTCCAGGTGAAATGTTTGTCCAGTCCTTGTCAAGCCTGTCAATAATCTTCCCACAGCTGAAAGAAAATGACTGGGAAGTAAATGCCAACAGCAGTAATTCAGGTGCAAACCCAAACTCTGAATCACCCTCTCTTCTCTCGTATGAGAGAAATATCCTATAAATATACACCAAACACAAAATCAGTTACAGAAACACCCTGGAAATCTGTACTTGGTTATCTTGAAACTAAAACACGCCAGGAATTTGGGTAAGTTTTTGCTTACAGACTATCATTACTGGCACTTGATCAGATGCAGATAAGTTAGGTTTCCAGCTTAGGAAGAGAATAATGCAAAAGGAATTGGAATAGATTAATTTCACGTGTTCCATTTCAGGACAGGTAGGGGTTTTTTAACCATTGAAGAAACTTTAATATAAATCTGTGCTATAGCAGCACTGTAATTTACAAGAAAGTTCTAAAGCTTCCAGTCTGTGAGTTTCTACAATAATTAGAAATTTGGTGTTTATTCAATTAAGTATGAAGTGAATAAGATTCAAAAGCTGTTGAGTACTTATTACTGTTTCCACAAATACTTGATTACATGCCTTGTTTGTCCCTCAACAGGCGAAGAATGGATTTCAGTGGTTTCCAGAGGAGAGCATGAACAGCACAGGAGCATGTTTTGAAAGGATGTGGCTACTTGGAGTAATGTGAGAGCTTCTGAAGGAAAAACAGCTTTGCTTTTTGGAACAGATGTCAGAACCCACTGCAGGCCATAACAATTGCTACTGGCACAGCTAATCACACACCACTATGAATTTCTTCTCCATATCTTCAGCTCAACTTAGACAGCACAGAAAGAACATTAGGGCAAATGGAGATTGGAACAACCTGCAAGGAATGGTCAGATATACCAAGTGAGGGTCTTGCCAAGATAACAAACCAGGGAAGAGGGTGTGTGGCAGCAGTTGGTGTTTGATAGGGGTTTGTGCCAAGTCTCCTAACTCACAGGTATCTCATAGAGAAGTTTGGGACCACCACTGCAAGCCTTCTGCCTGGGGAAAAAAGATCCTGGGAAACAGAGTATTGCAAAAAAGAAAACCAACCCAGAATCTAAGAACCAACCCATCTGTGATTGCTTCTCCCTGGAGGAATCGCTTCAGGGAAATCCACATTCATTATTGCTGCCCTCCAGACTCTGGCAGAGCCTCCTCCCAGCACCTTGTTTTGCCATGCTGAAACTACCATGTAAATACTCTTCTCACTGGGATACTGCAGACAACTGATGTTGGTGAAAAAACCTGGAATCTGCAAAAGAACATTTCTAGGAAATGGAATTATATCACCAGGATTTATCATGAAAACCTCAGTAGACAGAGAGCACTGCAGGACACAACCCTCAAAACATTCCCACCAAGCCTTCTTCTCTCCAAAGATCTCTGCTAATGCTGTAGAAGCAGTAAAATATTTTAAAAATACTGCATGGTCAATAAATAAAGCAATTGTTGAAGCACAGATCAATAGATCAGCTGGATACACTAAAAAGAAATCCAATCACAGTGTTTTTTTAAGCTATTATCTCTTCTGTTGAAAAGGTACCATATCTGCTTCTTTACTTAAAATGTTGCTAGACAAGAGGGAAGAGATATTAAAACCCTTCCAGACATTAAAGTATTAGAACACAGTTTAGTTTTGTTAGGGAAGAAATGCACAATAGGAAGAGAATATCCTGTAGTATCTTCTCACAAATTAACTGGCAGCTCTAAAGCAGCTGCCTTCCAAAAGCCTGGACTGATGTTACATCTGATCTCATGAAAATAGCCATAAAGTCTGACTTACCAAGATGACTCTACTGGCTTTAAGCCTCAATGAATAACATAACCCTAAAAATAGAGTTTGAGTCTATAAAAATCAAAACAAAGTTTGATGTAGAGACAGTTTTGCAAGCAAAAATGAAAATATTGAATTCTCCATTAGGAAAACACATATAATAGACCAGCCTGGGGAAAATCTGTTGAGCACCATGAACTTTGTGGGTATCAGTATGAAAGGCAAAGCTTTTTGAAGAATATAATCTCATTTTTATTGATTGTCAGAAAACTGAAATGTTCCTTCCACAAGGTGATGAAAAAATTCTTTTGGGACCTGGCTGTGGATACTGGGATTCATGGGCCCTTGTGACTTGTTTTAACTGAGCTGCTCCTGCATGGTGGGGATATTTCTATCCTCAGATATCCCTGCAAGCCAGAATATGCTGCTATTTCTATTTACAGATGGGGAATAAAGACAGACAAGAGTCAAGGGCCAGATTTCCAACTACACTTGTTTATGGAAATTAAAGGATTTCTTGAAACACAGCTCAAACATGCCTAGACAGGGCTTGATTTCCTTCCAGCCCACTCCAGTGGGAGGCTCCAAAATAGCATAAAATACAACACCTGAGCATTATGATGAAAGGTTAGAACCATCTGTTGCAGAACCTGCTGGCTACTGTGCTCCCTGTGGCTTTCCTGTGCTCATCCTCACTATGAGAGTCTGGAACTCACACTGGCCTTGAGACTGTGAGTGGTGCAGCTTCTAAAATGCAACCGTGAGGCTGCCATCAACATCTGCTCCAGTCTGTTCAGATGTCAGCAATCATGCCACAAGGGAAGATGTCTTGGATGTCTAGCAAATGGTTTCCATGAAGTTTTGGGGAGGAATCTAGCTTTCATGGGAATGCTGAGGAGGACTTAATAGATCAGGGAGTTTCTGCCAAAGAACTCCACCTCTGCTCTTTATGAAGTTGATGAAACTTTTAGGTATTCTCTTTATGACTTCTGAACTTCTTTAAAAACAGGACAAACCCAGTGTCCCTCTCCTGGCAGTAACAATTCTCAGGGCCCTTAAGAGAGACTGTCCAGAGGTGCAATTACTTAGGGCAAATCTGAACTGTTCATTAGCAGTACATTTCTCTCTTAGTTTATGCTGGAGCAGACTTGGGAAAAGTCCAAGGGCTTCTTCAGTTATCCCATGGTGTTGTCTTAGATATAAACTTAGGAGGTGCAGAGCATCCACTCTGGTTGTGTTCCTGCACAGCAGATCCCTGAGTGAGGCTGCAAGCCCCCAGCAGATGGTGGGGGGGAAATCTGGGTGTACATTCTGCCAACAAAGCGAGCAGCCTTTAACATACAGGGCTTTCAATGTGATTAGAAGTCCAGGTAGCCTCTAAGGCAGAAGAGAATAATCTCTCTGTGCAGTCCCTTCCTCTCCAGTGGCTGTGCTGGCTGCTGAGGCCCAGCCAGAATGAAGGATGCTTTGCATGGCTCTCAGTGTTTACTCCCACAGGAAGCAGAGTATCCTGTCTGGCTCTTGGAATGCTCACCACCTGACTGCGGCATGCTCCAGACAGCAGAGCCTTTTTACCCAACTGGAATGTGCTGCAGTTCAAATGCTGGCAATAAAATAAGCAAGAAGGGCTGCTCTGCTGGCTGGGAGGTCAGGGCACTGTTTGCTGAAGGGCTAGCACTGAACTGGGCTCTTTCTGCCACGGGCACAGCCACAGGGTGACTCACAATGGGGACTTCCAGGGAGCTGTGATCCTCCTCACTGCAGCCTTTGGCCACCCTTGGAGGCTCCCAGAGAACAGGGCCAGGCCCAGATCACCAGAGGGAGTTAGGATCTGCCTCACTCTGTCAGGCAGGGGATGGTGAGCAGCTCTCCAACAATGGTCCTTCCAAGAGACATTTCTGTGACTGGGTGTTGTAACATCATCAGTAAAAAAGAGCAATTTCCCCAGCCTTGCACTCAGTACTGATGGATTTGGCAGCACACAGTGCTGGGGCTCACCATTCACAGGACATGGATGGACTGGAAAAGGTCCAGGCAAGAGCCAAGAATTGAATTAAAAGGTTACAAAATAAGTTTAAAGCAGAAGCATCCAGTACTGCATTTTCTTCTTGTTGTTACGGAGTGATCTTATATTCTGTTGAAGCAGAAATAGAGGGAACAAAACTGACCAAAGACTTTTCATTCTGGCAGACAAAACCATGATTGGTGGCTGGGGATTGAAGTGAGAATTTAGAGTAGCAATAAAGTGAACATTTCTAATAAATGGAACAATTCACTAAGGTAGCAATCAACTCCTCACTACTGGCAACCTTTGATGCAGACTGGACTCTTTTCTCAAACACATATTCAGTTCAAAGGACATTAATTGCAATTTGATTTTGATTACTACAGCCTGTATTATATGGAGGATCAGAACTGATGCACTCATGGATTCCTGCTGCATATTTCTAGAATACTATGAATCCTCTTAGAAGTGTGGGAAAGCTCTGATTCCCCTTTGTATAGATATTAACCTTGAGTTATTTGTTCCTAGTTCTGCCCAACTTCCCCAAAATTTACTGCCTGATCACAAGCAGTCCTCCCAAGGAGATGGCTCACTGCTGAAGCCATGCAATTTTCCCTCTTTAACTCAACTTGCATTTTTTGAGTTGAATAAACTTAGGGAAAGTTCACAGGAACATGTGATCTGTAATTTCATACAATAACTAGCCGTAAACTCTCTGTCTGTGTTGATTCAGAAACGAAGAAACCCCCAAGATACATTTCTTAAAAACCAATTAAATACTCCTCCAAACAGCACACAAATGTACAATCTCAGGTTGCACATAACACAAAACCAGCCCAGCATTTTCTTCCTAATAAGCATAGCAATGTAAACACAACTACAGACATTGTTTTCTAATTAGAAGAATGTACCATGAGATGTTTACAGACCCCTATGGAAATGTACAGACATTTGGTTGCCTAGCAAATAAAGGAAATGGAAAAGTCTCTCAGCTGGGACACTCATAATTAGGTTGGCAAAGGGAAAAATAAAAGGTCTAGAAGCAAAGAGAGGCAACAGTCCCATGCTGACCCAGGAAAGGCTGAGACAGTGCCAAGGAGAGGTACATAAAGGTGAATTTTCCAATGTTTTTATTTGAATATTAGCTTACCATAACTCTGTGTGTGTGAGCAGGGAGTTCAGTCTGCCTGTTGGAAGGACTCAATGGGAATGCTGACACATGGAAGCTGCTGTGTGGCCTCGTCTCCGTGGGACCTGTTCTTGATGTTGATACTTGGCAGGGTCTGGGAACTCCCCTCCTTCAGGGCAGGATGCTGCTGGGCAGACACTGCATTTATGGGAGGCAGATCCAGCGTGCTCCTGTTTGTGCAAAACATCAGCAAGAGAGGACATTTGACACGTGGAAGTAAGACCAAAGGGCACAGCACCTGCCAAATGGGTTTCCTGATGGTTGAGTGGCAAAATGCTTTGGCCATGTGGATTTCCAAGGCTCCACCATTCATGACTGTGGCCTGGGTATCCAAAAGCAGAACTGGAATCTCAGCACAGCTGTGCCTGAGAACTGGTCCACCACAATCCTCCAACCCTGCCTTTGCTGTGAGCCATGGAAAGCAAGTTCCTACACTGCTGGCTTTTGTGCTTCAATAAATAAAAGACTTGAAAAAGACAATTTTTACTGCCATCAGGGCTGGCTCCAAAATAGAAACTTTGCAGTTTTGATTCTGTTGGTGTCACAAGGAAACTGTCCCCTTATGCACACAGCAAGCAGTTCTGCTTCCAAATTCTCACAACTTCATGCTGATGTTGGCTGCATCCTCTGGGAAAGTGAAAATAACAAAGCCTGGTGCAAAGAAACAATATGTTTTCCTTGGGGTAAATTTCCCACAAATAAATGTGGGAAAAGGTATCAGGCACTTGCTTGTGAAAGAAACGAGTTTCTCAGGCATCCTCCCCATTGTGGTATTGGTTACCACAGAAGAAACATTTTCCATCCCAACTCCTACCCATAGTTACATCAGACAAAACTATGGCCAGACTGCACTTTCTTCATACAACATTCCTCCTCCCTGGAAAAGCAGGAGGAAACCTGTCTGTAGTGCAGGAGTCAATCCCACAGCACCACTGCAAGCATTTCCTGCCCTACCAGCTTCTCCTCCATCTCCTACAGCTCAAGGGTTTTACCTCATAGTGCCTGGGTTTGCAAGGGGAGGGCAGGGTAAAGTTGCTTTGATATAAAGATTAATTTACAGGAGCTCTTAGGACCATGTTACACAGCTAAACCACGTACATGAATCCTGGATATAACTTGAAGAGAATTTGGTTTTAATCTGAACCCTTGAATTTTACATATGGGAAAAAGCCAACAAATTTCAGATTGTTTATTTATGATGGGGTGGTGGGAATGTAGGTGAAATTACCTCCATAATAATCAGCCAGCTCTGCTTTGGGCCAAACAACTTCTACACCTAGCAAATTGTGTTTGCAGTATTTTAAATCCCCTTTAATCCCACTTTTATCCCGTAGACACTCCAGATCAGCAGTTTTCAAGCCTCATGAAGTTCATTTTCCAGAGAAAACATAATGCTTTAAACTGCAAATTTTAACTTGCAGATAATATCTTTCTTACCCCTTTGGACCCTCAGCAACAGCACATCACCCTCTATGGTTCTGCAGAGCACAGGGATACAGCCACTGCCCAGAAAAACAGCTGTATTTGTGTCACTCGGCCCCAGCACTTCTGCTCAACTAGAAATTTTGCCTGGCTTTAACACACAGGAATAAAAGGTGTGGCGGAGCAGGGGGAAGGGATGTTTGCAATGGCTCAAATCTACAAAGATGGTTTCCAGCTGCATTTCACATATGATTTGGGGTTTGGACGAAGTTTTAACAGAATTTCTCCATGAATTATGCAAGAGGCTGCTGGAACGCTGCAAGTACACAGAGGCACAAAGAGATTTTTTTGAAGCAGCCCTTAGACAACCCAC
>WBNQ01075602.1:0-11366 GCA_013401375.1 Spizella passerina
TGCCAGGGCTGAGTGCTGCAAAATGTCAAGAGTCCCTGGCTGTTTTGTGTGCATGCTCCTTATCCCCATTTTTTTCCCCTGCTGCTATTCAGCTTTCCATCCTTTCCTTGTGTTGTTTATGTTCAGGCACACCTGCAATTTCTATGTAAGCAGTAAGGTGAGCTCTATCAGAGTTGGAAACACTGCAGGGAAATAATGCGTTTCAAACCACAACAATTCCTTTTCCATTGCAATAATAACAAAAAATCCAGGGAATTTTCTAACCCTGATACATCTTTCCATTCTCTGCCTTGTCTTCTTCAATGTGCAGTTGAAGTAACAATGTTAGTTAAAGATTTAAAGGCTGTGACATCCCTGGTTTTGCTTGGGGACCTGGCCCTTATTTCAGAAGACAGGGCTGCACAGTGGCATGCTGTGCTTCCTAGCGTTGACAATGCCATGCAGTGCCCTGGAATTTTTTTTCTTTTTTTCTCTTTGAAGCACCAGTTCAGTGGTACATGTATCTATCTTGTTTTAGACAGTCCTTCTCTCTGTAGGGCTACCTATCATGCTTAAATTTAAGCAGTGTGTGGAAAGGGTCTGACGGAATTGCCAGCTGCAGCAGTTCAAAGCTGGAATGAAAAGGGGTCTGCTGCCATATTAGATGCATGTGTTCATAATTGGGTGATTTAGTAATTAGCATAGCTGCTGTAAATATAACTGGATACTTAAAATAATGAATTTGCCAGCATCCTCAGTGTGCTTTGCTATCCACTGTTATTCAGAGGGAGTGGGTTGCTTTGAAACTCCCTTTGCATCAGCAGGTTGTCAAAATACAGTTTCATTGTGAGTTTTGAACAATGTATAATTTCTTTTTCTGACCCTTATTTATTTCTTTAGAAAGAAGAAAGAGGCTTCATCACTCATTCTTCTTTGTAATTTGATGCTGTTCGTTTATTGACTTACTTATAAAGCACCTCTAGCATGTGTGGCACTTTACAGGCAAATAATATTGACAGGTCCTTCTTTACTGCAGACTGAGCACTCCGTTGTGCCTATTTCATACTGGCCTGCAGTGCTGCAGCCCCATTATGTAGTGACCTAGCTGGGACATTGCCTCAGGGAGCCACAATGGATTTTGGAACCTCTTAGTACAGGTGTATGAGCAGGCAGCCAAAGAGGGAAGATTGATCTGCTTCTGCACCCTTAGGGGTCAGCACTGAAGGGAACAGCAGAGACCTTCAGCTTCTCGGATTTAGGAATGCTTTGGTCAGCTCGACCATTTGAATGGCATTACTTTAAAGAGAAGCTGATGGTGTGGTTGTGGCCTCCAGTTCCTTTACCTGTGCTACTTTTGGAGAGCCTGGAAGCTGGTTATAGTGTGGTGGGGGCACACCTGAGAGCAGATCCCCACTGAGTGCTTAATGTATCCAGTTTACCTGCCCCTCCTACATTTTTGCTTGCCTTTATCTGGGAGTTACCTGGCACTTCACCTCTCTGTTATTCTTGTCATCCACACCACTAAAAGTGAGCTGTCCTCAGGCCAAAGAAGCCAAAAGTAAATGTTTGATGCCATGATGTTTCATTTTGGAGAATGTCTTCAGTTTTCCATTGATAACAGGCCAAGCCACCAACAGTGCATAACAGCGTTCAGCAAAGGAGATGGAAAGGAGCGCAAAAAAACTGCTGCCTTAATGGTGTTGGGAGCCACTGACAATCTCCAGAGTGTAATGTCTTAGATCCACACCTCATCACTTCCCAAAAAAACAGAGAAAGGGAGAAAAGGGCTGCAGAGCCAAGAAAAGTCTTTACTAGCTTGTCTTCGCTTTCCTCCCCCCCTTTTCCAATCTGCCTTCAATCTTTAATGGAGAAACTTACAGCTCCAGAACTAATACTTTCCCACATTGCATTAATCCTAATTGACTTGGATATAAGTTTCCCCTTCTACTATCTTCAGCCTGGCATTACCATTTGCCCCTTGGGAGCCCACAGCCACCTCTGCTCACTGACTCTTGCTGGCAGCTTTTGCACAGGAGAGCACACTTTGCCAGTGGGATGCAGGGAGTGGAGCTGCAAGGACACAGCCAGTGACCTTGCTGGAGAGCTCAGGACACAAACTATGAGAAGTTGCTGTGTTGGAGTTTAGGTTAGATATGTGCTTTCTGAGGTTCTTTGATTGTGAATTGGTTGGGTCAGCATCCCCCTCCATCTGGGAACTGGTGAAGATCACAAGGCACTACTGGGTGCTTTGCATGGATGGGTGTTAATCAGGGTTTAAAAGGGAGGGGGAATGAGCTTGGATGTTGAGACTGAACCAGCCAGAGCCGCAGCACAAAACTGGCAAGAATTGTTGTGGCTGATTTCCGTCATGTCTTCATTGTGACTTCAGTTAATCCAGGCATCTTGCCTTCCTCCTGTCTGTCTACCTATTTTTCTTCAGTCATCCTCTGAGTTCTTTCTAATTCCCACTATCCCTCTTTTTGTCTATTTCTGTGGATGTCTGCACTCCAATTTTTTCCATCTCCTTTTCTATCATTAGTGTAGCTACTATTAATCTCTTCTTTCTGCAAATGGGGAAACTGAGGCAAAAATCAATTGATTCAGAAGCACTGAGGAAGCTGGAACTCATGCAACCCATGTCCTAAGCCCCATGCCTGGCAGCAAACCTGATCAGTGCTGTTTTTCGACATCATTCCAGTTGTTAATCCCTGCAAAACAGTGATTTTACCTTCGTTACTTCTCCATNACTTCGGTGGCATTTCTGCAGCAAGGGGAGGATGTGGTGTGTCTCTGTGTGTTTTGGGGGGCGTTGTAGCTGCAGGGGGATTATGTGCAGCCGGAGTTTCTTCAGATACTGGAGAAGCCAGTGCCTGTGTGCTCTTTTCTATATCTGCAGATCTTTCTTTTTTTTTTTTTTTTTTCTCTGCCACTGTGCTGGGATTTGATCAGACAGAGAACACAGGGGAGAAGAGGGGGGTTACTGAAAGAGCTTTTCGTGCCTCTGTCTCTTCTTCCGCTCCAATTGTTTTTCATTCTCACTACCGTATCTTTCCCACCAGCAGCTCAGTTCTTTCTTGTTTGGCAGCATCTTTCTTGGATCATCCTAGTTGAAGTACTTTTCTTTTTAGAGCACTGTTCTAAAAACGGTATACTCTGGGTGACAAATACCTGGTTTTTATTCCCTATTTCCCCTCCCAAGCCAATATGCTGCTGTTAACTGTGCTCCATTGTGAACTCAGCTGGCAGGAATGGACACTGTAGACATTTCTGGTCTTTTTCTGTTCCACAGGCCACTGTGGTTATGGAAAGAAGACAGAGAGTTTTATTGATTTTTGTACTAAGTTGATTAGCCTCTAAAGATTCTTGACTTTCTCCCTTCTAAACACCCTCACAACATTTTTCTGCGCCCGACTTCTTTCCTGGGATTCCCCCACTGCCTGCAGGAATGGTTGGTCTCAGCTGGAGGTCGACAGATGGGAGAGTAAAAATATGATCAGTGCAATGCCTGGGCTTCCAGATGAGTTCCAAGAATTTAATTTTTGTCAGAAAAGACATCCATGCAGCTTAGATATGGCTTAACTACCCTTGCCTATTAAAAGTGGCTAGAGGCTCAATTTGTTTCATGCTCTTCATTGAGCAGTACTAATAGCAGTGTAATTTATGTAGGAGGAAGCAGATGATGTGTAAGTCAAAGGACCTTGCAGAGATCCTTAACGCATTTGGTTTGTTTTCTAAGAGCTAAACTGCCATGGGAAATTTGAGGTTATCCCACAAATGTGGAAATGTCAAGTCTTAATCCTGTACTCTGATGCAAGCAATCATGATATGCCATAAGCAGCTATGAGCATTTTCTGAGCAGGACCATGCAAACCCTGTGCTTCTTCTGCTCCTCTGCTTTCTCCTCATCTACTGACTTCAGCTATTTGTCTGTTTTGTTATTTACACCCCAAAATCTGTCCCTCTGTTTTCAGGAATAGCATGAGAATTCATTGTTATCGGAAAATAGATAACAAATGGGGCTGTTTGTTGAGAAATTGTCCTGCCTTGGCGTGTTGTGGTTGCTGTTTGGAATTTTTATCTGCTGAAGTCTGGATTACCCTAGAGGAAACATCTTTGCCTGGAGGCCGCTCACAGTGCTCTGGAGAGGCCATGGAGTGCAGCAGAGATGCTGTGGCTTGCAGACTGAGGCTGAGTCCAAAAGAACCCAAGGTTTACCCTATTTGTAGGACATCACCAGAAGCTTGCTAGCTGACGAACTGACTTGAGAAAGCAGACAAATTACTGGCAGCAAGACCCTTTTATCAGGAGAATATGTGACAGTGTTCACTTGCAGAAGCCCTTCAGGGTAAAGTGCATTGCCCAGGATGAAGCATCAGCAAAGTACCTTGGGGAATAGGGAGATGTGCTCTTATTCACCTTAACCAGCACTTCTCTCCCTCCAAATCTGTCTAGGAAAAAAAAAAAGGCAGAAACGCTTGTTGCAAACACTTGCTTCCCCAGACTAGGGAGAGGTCCATCTTATTATTCTGTGTTTTAACTACTATACCACTTGGCAAAATAAATGAAGAAGGAAATCTGATAGTCCCTAAGTAATCATTAGCTGGTTGTCATGTCCCTCTGAAGACTTTAAATGCTTTCTTCTGCTCTCCAGCTTCTCTATCATGCCAGCACTGCAGTTTCTGAACTCTCAATTGCTCCAGTAAATATTGATCACAGGGTATGAAAGCCAAAGTTGCCTCATTACTACTTTTAACCTCAGAAAGCCAATCATGCCTGCCAGCTACTGGGTGGTAGGGAAGATGGGAGAAGAGAGAAAAAAACATCACACCCTGCTTCTCTGCATGTTCACATACACAAATTTGCAAAGAGAAAAACTGATTTATTTTTTATAAACATTGTACAGTAGTGTAGGAGGATCAAGGGTGGAAGAATGGAGTTAGTACCTGTGTTGCCAGAAATCAACAGAGGGTATAAGTCTATGGGGATGAAGTCTGGAAAAACAGGCTGTTTTGTCATTTAGAGACACTGGTTTAGCAGAGAACAATGGTAAAGCTCCCCAAATTCTTTGCTGTGACTGGAAAGTGAAGGAAAGAGAGAAAAGGAGAAGGGGATGTTGTGGGAGGGGAGTGTGGAGCCATGGGTGCCTGCAGAGCTCAGCAGCCAAGCTGAACATGTGGCCTGGGAAAACCAGCTTGGTGCTGCTGCCCCAAATGTGGCTCAGGTGATAAGTGCTTCCTCTCTGGCATGCTCCCACCAGCCTGTTTTGGGAAGGCAATCCTTGCTGCTGCAGTGGTTCCAGCTTGGATTGCTTCCTGTGGGGTCAGGTTGCTATCAGCATGTGAGAAATGGGGCAGATTTTGGGGCAGATTCCAAGGAACAGTGGGGCTGCCCCTCTGCTGATGGAGAGGCTCTGCCCAGGCAGGTCTCCTGGCATGCTGAGGAAGAGGCCGTGGGGACCAGGACCAAATCCCAGGTAAATCTGTGAAAATGTTTCTGAATGACTAATACTAAGGGACAGGGATCTAGTTGATACTGTTCAATTTTCTGAGTGGATTCACAGTTTGAACTGCATCCATCTGGCTGGTGGGGAGTGTGGGATACACAGGGACATGCATGGCCCTGTTAAAAACACTGAGCTTTTGGCACATTGTCATTACAAATGTGTTACTAAAGTGAATCATGTACCTTTTTTCCAGATAAATATAATTCTCTCTTGTATGTAGCAGCCTTTCATATCAGAGGACCTGGATGCCCTTTATCTTTAGATCATAAGTGAATGACTTGAGTGTCTGCAATGTTGTCCTGAGGGGACATTTATTCACATCACTAAACCATCACAGAACTAGGAACAATTAGGCATGACTGGTTGTCTTAATTGAGGAAAAGCTAAAGGAACTACAGTTACAGGTTGACAGAGCTCTGTGAGATCCTTAGGACAAATAATGGGATAAAATTGAGGGGCAGAGACAAAGTTGGTATGGAAGCCCCAAGATATGTGGGGGTTGCAGGACAAGAGCCAGTGACTAACCAGGGATTTGTAATACTGTGTGAAGAATTAGTTCCTTTGGTGTGGTGTCAGAGGAATTGGAGGGTGAACTGATTTGCTTAGAGGGGAAATGGGCAAGGATCTTGACTACTCTATGTTTAATTTTCATTTTCTACTATAAACCCAACTAAAATCTGAGAAAGAATCCCATTGCCATATAATGTATGTGTATGTATATTTAATGAGCAAGTCTGAACACTTCAATCTAAAGTGACAGCCCTGGCAATTATACAGCCTGGATGACAGCAGGCAAAGCCTCTCCTAGCCCCAGAAGCCTAAAGGAAACACCAAAGGTGTCCTTTGTGGGCCCAGGGTAGTGCCACTCCCTGTGTAACACGTTTTGCCATGACCCTCAGTTGCATGATCTTATGTTTTCCATGGAACAAGCACAAAACTGCCCAGCCCCTCTCTGGGTAATTTTGGCCTGTAATGGAAAAAGAGCAAATATGAGCCTTTCAGAGTAAAAGAGAAATGTCAACTGCCCAGAGGTGTGGGTTTTGGCATGAATCTCTGCAGTCATGCCTTCTGACCTTGCTCCACAAACTGATTTAACTGAGCCTTGCCATGGCCAGTGATGTGGGTCCCACCTTCTCCAGGTGGAACACTTACCAATTCCAGTTCTGCAGGGGCTTTGCCCCATTAAGGCCAAGGGCAACCCATGAATATTTTATCAGGAGCTGGGGTGTGCATGCCTAAGTGGAAATGCAATTAGGTGGGCAGTAATGGGAGGCCTTGTTCTCTTAGTTACAAGAGCAAGTGTTTCCTAAATTTTAAAAGTGAGTTCAGAGTGGTGGGGTAGCTAATATTAAAGTGAGCTTTTCCTGTGCTATTCCTCAGAGGGAAAAGGCTTGCTTTTCCAGCTGCCAGATTTTTAAAGATGATGGTGCAGGAGGTTAGGTTCACTCCTGGCAGGTAAAGTGCATCCACTATGGATTTTCCCAGGTGTGGTTTTTTCAAGCCTGCTGCTTGCAGTTTTCCCCTCTGTCCTGAACTCCCATTAATTTCCCTGGGATGTGTTAGGTATCGAAGGCTGTTGACATTTCAGACTCATCTTCAGGAAATGTCTGCTGCAGTTTTGTGGTCAGGGCTCAGGTGTCTCCCTGGGACACTGCAGGGAAAAGGACAGGGCTGCTGCTGGCTGCTTGTCAGCCTCAGCAGCATTCAAACAGGCAAATGCAGTCTAGCACTGAGAAAATGCATAGGACAAGGCATGGGGCAAGGAGAAGGGTGGATTTTTGTGCCTCTGAGATTGTAAATGTGTGTCTGTACATGGCTGTTATAAGTGCCAACTAAGTGCTCTTGCCTGGCTCTGCCTGGCATTTTGCTTTATTTTCCATGATTCTGGTACCTGAGTGCTTTGTGAGAAAAGCAGGTGTCAGGCATTTGCTGCATCATGAGGCTGCTCTTATTTGTGTGGGCACAGTGCTTCCCTTGGCCACAGGCATGCATTTGCACAGGGGAGAAAACAAACAGAAATGTGTCCTGGGCACACACGTCATGCAGTAATTTGGTACTCATGAGCACTGGTCACATTCAGAGAGTAGGCGAGAAAGGGAGGAGAAATGATGGAGGTCAGCTTCCACCACCCATACCCACATTAAGAATCAGCTTCTTTTAAAGCACTTGCTGCTAATGGGACTGCTCTGTATCAGCAAAGGTGACAGAAACAGGGTCAGCATTAATATGTAAGTGACCTCCTGAATTAATGTTTACAGTAAGGAGCTGCAGGGGGGCTGATCTTTGTTTCATTTGGAGAAAAGCAGAGAGAAGATGGGGAATGGCGACAGCCACAGCAAAGATGCTCATTAAATAGAAGGCTTTCTAAGGCACTGCTTCGGTTTTCAGCTTATTTGCAGGATAAGGATTAGTTTTAATTGTGAGGTTTTGTGGAATGGAAGTGCTTAATAGGCAGAAGGGGCTTTGTATGAGTGTGCATCTGGGACCGAGGGGGAAGGGCAGAACAGTGTGCAAGGAAAGAGACTGCAGCACATGGGGAGTGCTGGGGAGAGGTGACAAGTAAGAGTGTGATGCTGGGCATGCATAGAAGGCAGGGACCTGGATCAGTATAGGAAAGTAAATCATTGAGTCTGAGGATTGCAGAGGGGTAATCAGGGACTGAGATTGGTATGTGGGGACCAGCAGAGGGATTGCAGTGAATGGACGTGCTCTGTGAATTGAAGGGTATGAAATGTGGAAAATGTTTGATCCTATACTTTGTACAGGGCAGTGGGTAAAGCAGACAGAATATATTGTTAGCATTTCTCTGTTTTGGAAGATCTCCTTCTGAAGAAATGAACACACTTACAGATATTCAATAGATTTGTCCCCCTCTTGCACATATATGCATGCATGATCATTTTGGGGGTTGCTCCCATTCCCAGTTTTATCTGAGAGCAGTGAAGTTATGACTTGTCACACAACACACTGATTGAGTAGGAAAGAGGAGCCAGGTCTCCCAGCTTCCCAGCTTCTAACTCCTCTCCCTGGTAGGTCTTGGGCAAAGCTACTTTCTAAGAGGACCTTATCACAGTCCTCCTCAGGAAGACTGGCCTCAGTATCCCTCATTTCTAAATTATAACCTCTGTCTACCTTAATTCTTCTTTTCCCTGCTGCACCACCCCCTCACAGACAGCATCCTGGGGGGCGGGTCACAGCATCAGCAGTCACTGTCAGAACGAGGTGAGGGAGCCTGGGATTCTGCTGCCAGTCTGCCAGAGGAGCAAGTGAAATTCCCATGGCCAAGAACCTAAAATAGAAGCAGCCAAAGTAGGCCAGGAGACTGCACTGCCCAGTCCATGCAATCCTCTGTTCTGCACCTTTCCCACTTCCTTTCATTCCTCTGCAAAAATGCAGCTTACAAAGCAGGGACAGCAGCAGCAGCAAGAAGAAATGCTTTGGCTTTCTGTCTGACTTCACTGCAAAATGCCAGTGCATGCTGTACACACACAGTCAACACACACAGTAAGTCACGTTCCCATCTGCTGCAAATGAGTGGGAAAAAAAGAAAATTACAGATGATCTGTACCTGTCTGTGTGTGTTTGAATTTGGTCTGAAGAGAGACAGCTGGAGAGAAGCGCGTCCTATGCAAAGCTGATACAGTTGCTTATCACTAAACCGCCTAACATTTTTCATTACCCAGAGTAATTTTACATTGCTTATCAGTTTGCCAAACTGCATCTGTTTGGTTTGAATGAGTATTAGCCAAGGGCTGAATATTTGAGAAAATTTCAGCTAAAAAGTCCAGAGATTAGGAAAACATATGCTGTCTTGCTCATTAAAAACAAAAAGTTCACGTTTCTGTTTTGAATGAAAATTCATTTATGCGGTTTGGAGGAGAGATTGGAATTTGGCAGGTAAAGTAACCTCAGTGTCAGGGATTTACCTTTTGCCACCTCAGTTCATATCTACCTAGATGTGGCCAAATTGCGAGCTTCAGAAAAACCTCAGTGCACACATACTCAGCAGAGACTTGTTAGAGTTTGGCCACTAAATCTTCCATCTGTGTCAGTCGTGCTCTATCCACTTTCACCAACTGCTGAATTATTTGTAATACTCATAACATTTGGTGTTTTACTTAACTTCACGGTTTCTGGAGAAAAGAGAATTTTTTGTTCCTTTTGAAAATGAAATAATTCTGTGGACCTCAAAGCTGCACAGGCAAGCAGGGAAGTTCATTCTCTCAAAAAGCACATCTCATTCCCCACTCAGCATTTACTTTTCATTTCATAACACCTCTTGCATTTTTAAGGGTAAATGTGTGCTGTCGGTGGTGTTGATGGAGAACAAAGATGCAGGCATGAGCTGACCTGTCAATTCAAGACTCAGAAATTTTGAATAGACCATATTTATTTGCAATATAAGGGGTTTTGAGTAATGTGTTCTTTACAGATTACTTCTATTTTAGTATTCATGCCTATATGAAGGGGCTGAAGTAAGGCTGGCCAATGGGCGGGGTGTGAAATCTTCTAGTCAGTGAGACGGACTCTGGAAAAGCCGTGTCATTTGCTTTGTGGTACGTAGACAGATTTTCAAATTGATGTATTAGAGTGTGTAAGATGTAACTTAAGATAGTTTTGAGTGGGAAGTAACCCAGATAAGCCTCTTGCCATTTTTTCAGGGGTCACAAATACTTTAAAAACTTTTAATTGCTTGTTTAACGAACAGAGAGGAAAGAAACTGGGTTTTGAAAATCATGTCTCTAGGATGGCCTCCACGAGGTCTAGCACAATGTTGGAAACAGATGGTCACACATCAGAAATGTAGAAAATTGTTGGACTGAATTTGGGGAGCTGGAGAGCGGGACGTGGCAGAGTTAGCTCATCAGTTTCTTAGCCAGACACCACTGGGCACAAAATCCTGCTGATTTCTGAGGAAGTTTACTGGGCTTTGAGATGAGGGATGAGCAACTCTAGGCATATCTCTTACACTGAATTGGCATTGCCCTTCTTGTGCCTTGTGTAATGCCTATTATTACCCGAGACTTGGCTGAAGTCACACCATCTCTGCCTCTCACTCCTGGAGGCTGAGGGGGCAGTTTAAGGCAGAGCACTGCTTGCAGAGCCAACAGCAAGGTTCACCTCTTCTGCACACAGTTACACTGCCCTTTTGGTACTGGGGTTGATGTTTGACTTGGCAGATAAGTGTTTTATTTAAAGCTGTAGTTTATTTTTGATTCAACACAAATTTTGCTTCCTCTTGGGAGCCTCTCCCAAAATAGCGAATAATTTGCTGTATTACTCCTGCCATGGAGCCTGCAGCGATTTACAAGCATTGAAATTGTTCCTTTAGAGAGGTTGCACAGATGTGTGGGGGCTTCTCATGAAGAGCTGCTTCTGAAAGCCTGCTTTAGGAAGACTGTTGGTGAGCTGATCTGGCAGAAGTAGTTGTTTACTACCTTACTCATATAACTCTTGAGAAAGAAAAAAGACAGTTGTTTTTCTCCAGCTCAGCTTCCAAAAGCATGCCCTCATGAGTGAAACAGGGCAGTCCAACACTTGGAAACTTGTTTACATCATTAGCTTTCCTGTAGTTTTTTCAGGGATGTTGGGTGAGTCACAGCTGTCAGAGGTCACCTCTAATCTTGGCTTCCATACCTCTATGCCTCTTTCTCCTCTCCCAAAGAAAGAAAAGTACCTTGAGACTTCAAGGCATGTGTTACAAAGAAAGTCAGTTATGGTTATGAAATCAGACCTCTGTGCCCCTTTCCTATTTTTGAAGGGGTTTGGGAGATATTGTGTGTGTTTGGGTTCCTACATGGGCTGGAGGCTGAGAGGATGTAGCCCCGCTGGGGCTGGAGTAGCAGGCTTGGGTGAGGGTGTCATTGGGTCTTTGTTATGCAGG
>WBNQ01075604.1:0-15635 GCA_013401375.1 Spizella passerina
AAACATTAAGGAGGTACAAAACTTGAGCAATCCGGAACCCTTGTGATGAATTGACAATAGAACTCTTACACTATAATGATAATGCTTATCTACCTCTTCTTTTAAACTTCTGGCTTGCTTTCTTTTATTGTAAGTACTGTACACTAATATATTTTTTTGGTAAATAAAAAAAAAATTGTTTTGGTTAGTCTAATTTTGGGTCAGCTCACTGTTCTGAAAATTACTGCTAATTTTTCTGTTAAGTCACAAAAGCAAAATGAGGTATTCACATAGTTTTAATAAGTACCTTACTGCTGTGCTAGCAGGTTTAATTAAATAGGATTCGTGAAGCAACCTGAGAACTCCAGAAATGCTGACTAAGATTCATTTATGCCATTTTTCCTTTTCCTACATCCCCCTTCATTGGTAGGACCCTGTCTCATCACTTCCCTGGCACTAAACTGTGCACCAAAAAACAGTGAGAACTGCCCTGCTTGGGCTTCTTATGGTCCAGCTCTGGTTATTAAGGCTGATGGAATGCAACACAAAGCTGTGTCACAAAACTGATCAAATATTCCTATTAAAGAACAGATTAAGCATATCAAATTCAGGTTGTGATTCATGTCAGTAAAAGACTGATGTTTAGCTTTTCTTCCCATGATAATTCATGGTTAAGTTTTGACTTCCATTTAGGATGGGTGGATATTGTACCTTCTGCGCAAAATCCCAGCTTTTTTCAGCTCAGAATGTAAGCTGGGGGTGCAGCTGAAGCACTAATTTGGGGACAAAAAGGACATCCAACATCATCAGCTTCTTATCTCCCTCTTTAGGGTGGTGAACTAATTGTAAGAAAAGAAAACCCATGAATCAGTGCCTGGTAAATCTGCCCTGTGCTGTCCTGCAGAGAGCTGGCTGCAGCCATCCAGGCCTGTGACAGCTCTCGCCTGGATTATTCTCTATTTGTGCCAGGGTAAGAAGCTCAGTCACAGCAGCTTTGATGGGGATGAGAGATGGCAGACAGTTATGAGGGAGGACAAGCCAAGGGGAGCCTATTATGTCCATCCTGCAGTTTGCTCTGATTAGTCACAGCCAGCTCCACAACAGGGCTTTGATGCTGCCTGTAACAGGGTCCATGTGGGGCATTTACCAAGCACCTCCTAGAGCAAACCCCAGGAACAGATGAGAGCGAGCACACTGCACCCTCAGAGCTGTCCCAAGCACTGACAGCTGCTCTCCCAAGGAAGGACAGCCTAATACATAGGGTTGCACTGATTTAGAAAAACCTGGATGGATTTTTGCTCTGAAAACAAATTAGGTTTGCCTCTTTTTTTTTTCTTTTTTTCTTTTTCCCAGTTATTTGAACTCTTCCCAGTATGTTTGGGGGTTTTTATCGAGTTACTAGAAAACAAATTATCTTGTGCCTTCAGTAGTCAAAAAACCCACAAAAACTTTATTGCCAAAGACAAGGGGAAAATTGTTCTGTCTTGTTTGTCAGCCTCTACCCCAGACATTGGGGGTTTTTTTATAAAACTTTCTACCCTATTAAAAGCTATTTTCTCTCCAAAGTTTTGATGATAAAATGCTCATGCACTTTGTTCAATGGTAAATTTCACAGTATCTCCTACCATCTGCTTTACTGCAAAAGATTTTCCCTATGAAGACTAAATATATAAACACAGAAATGCAGATTTCATGTCAGCAAGTTCTTCTGCAGAGATTAAGAACTATTTGCATGAGCGGGAGCTGTTAGCTTGATTATATCTCAATACTGAGCCATCCCTAAATTGCTGGTTAAATAAAGCCAGACAAGACACAGATAAACTCCAGGGGTTTTTATTTATATAACGTATATAATTGAGATAACACAGAATCTGAAGGAGCTGTAAGAATACAAATCTACGTAAATAAAGAAATCAGATCTATGCAAATAACTGACCTGGGGCATGAAGAAGAAGGTTCTGGTTAAATTAAATTAACTGTTTGACTTGACAGACCTTCATTTGGAGAGATTTAGCACTTCCTTAAACATTCATGTATGAATCAACTTTTTTTAAACAAGATACAAATGCCAAAACTTTATTGATCTGACAATATTTTCATCCAAAACTCTTTCAAGTTGATCTGAATTTTAAACTTTCTTTCCTTCCTCCTTACAGACCATTTATGTGCTCTGGTATTTACTTATTTACAGGGAAACAACTTGCTGCTGGAATGAGAAGTGGAGTATCCTGAGCTCAGTGCCCCTCACTGATGAAAACACTGAGGGCTGTGATGTGCACATGAACTGAGCCAGTGCACCAGGGTGGGACAGGGAAATGTGATTTAGTCCCACAGAGAAGCCTGGCTGACACAGACACTCAGCACTTGTAGGAAGGCAAGAATTGTCTTACCTGACCAAGTGCAGCTGATGTATGATGAGCAAAAGAGAATAATTTCAAAAACCAATCTTTTGAGACTGCTTGGGGTTGTAAAGTCTAGGATGTGTTTGCAGTACTGGAGCTCAAGAATGCATTGGCAGGAGAGAAAGAAATGAAGCCTGATCTTTTTACCCATGAAACGACTCAGAAATCGTGAATGCTGGATATAATATAGGGCACTTATAATGTAAGTGCTGTATTGAACTTTGTTTCTTTGGCCAAAAATAACTTCTCAGTTTGAGACACCTTCCATGTGAATAGCTGCTGCTTACAGGATCTCTCCTGCTTTTCTTGCTGAAGTGGTGACCTTCAACAGAGCTAAACAAGTCAAATCTCTTGATGTGAGAGTATTCCAACTTTGATACATCTACACATGCCAGGAATACAAGCCTGTGGTCATGGGAAAAGTGAACAAATATATTAGTCCATCTTTTAGAAAGCCCTGAGGTTATTGTGTGAAAGAAAGTGTGTCTGCCATTTCTGATTTAACAGTTGGTTACCTGTGTTTGGAAACTTTTTAAGGTTTACTGCCATAAAAGGCTACACCAGGTTGTTTGCTTTAAACTGCTTAAAAGCAGAATTCATGGTTTGAGAACTCATTCAGGCAATTATGTGGCTTCAGTTGGTCAGGTAATAAGTAGCAGCAGCGATATCCAGCACAGGCCATGCCCAGCACTGCCCCTCTGTGGTTCTGCTGTGGTTCTGGATTTGCACTAACTAATCACTTAGTTTGTGCTAATTGATCTCTCTCCAGGGCCATGGAGCACTGCCTTGCTCTCAGAGGGGTCTCTGCTAACCTTGTCCCTTTTTGTAGGAGTACCACAATCCTTTAGAAATCTGGAGGATCATGCTAACAAAACTGACTCTGAAATCTCTTCTGGGTGCTCCAGAAACAGGCTGGTCACACAGGGAGGCAGAAATACCCAGAAACATCCTTCCTCTGCCTCCCCATGACACCTCAGGGCTTAGGGGGCCCAGGTCTGCATCCATCACTGCTGAAGGAGAGGTACTGAATGCAGTAATTATCTCAGTACAATTAACACTGTTCCTAACAAGAAAGGAATAAAACACTGAACAACTCATCCCCAAACCAAATTTCCACGGGCAAAGAAGAGGCTGCTCAGTAGCACATAGGGCAGCTGGGAGAAATTGTGGGTTTCTGTTAACAAAACCTGCCTGTGAAGAGGAGCAATTGTTGGATCACTAAAGTGCAAAATATTTCTCATTCTCTGCAGGTACTCCACAAAAAATGATATTCTGATGAAAGAGGGAGTGGATTAAGAAAAAGAAGATAAGGAATGAAAGAAGTAAATAATGAAATTCCCATGTTGAGTTTTGCAGACTAAGATAAGCATCTGAGGGCTTTCAGTGATATGTATTTTCAATGGGCTGTTTTAAAAACACTAAATGCAGAGTCTTTCCTGGTTATACCAATGTTTGGAAGAAGCACAAGGCATTGTTTTAGGAATAACTGGATTTGAGAGGCTTGTGAACATTGCTGTTTGAGACACAAAGCAACACTGATACATTTTCCTCGGATTTTGTCAACTCTATTGCAGAACTGATGAACTTGCAATGGAGCAAAGGGAGATTTTTCATTTCTAGGAAAAAAAAGGGCATCTTTAATTTGTAGCAGTGTTTCTCAAAAAGGTTGTAGATCTTTCTCAGGTTAAAATCCACATTCCCTTCCACAGGAATTCATCGGTGCTTCTGTGGTTTGGTGTGTGACTGTTTATCCTTATGTTCACTCTTCTGCTTTTTTGAGAGATGTAAACCTAATAACATTCATTTACATTCATTCTGCTTTCAGGGTATCTTTTTCCTACTCCCACAACCATTAATGGAATCTTATGCAACAATGGTTTTCACTTTGGTGGGAGGGACACTGAGGCCCTAAATGAAAAATCAGATTTGGATTCCCCTATCCTTCATTCCTGTTCTAGCAATCTTGTATCCTCAGCTTTTTAACTGCTTCTCTGTGCTGTTCTGCACCAGTCAAACTTCCTATAGAACTAATTTCAAAGTACATCAGGGCTGATCCCTGCACTGAGCTGCTGCTGCACCACTGGATTGCATTTTTTTAATTTACACAAGCTGAACTAGCTCTGTTAGGGACTGAAGGAGGGAATAACAAACAAAAAATTCATTTCATCCTTCCAAGGAGCCTGAATCTATACTCATTCATATTCTACATAAATGGAACCTGTTCCATTAATGAGGGGCAATCCCACACAGTGATTTTCTGGAATGTGCCCATCACTAGCTCTTTCACATAACAAAGGAGAAAAGGAAGGATCAGAGGTGATGCTCATTAGCTCTTCTCAAAGTAAAATGCCTGTGGGGCCAGCACTTGTGGAGATGTTGCCACCTGCAGCTAGGCAGACACAGGTAGCTGGGCTTCCAGGGAATGTCAAGTTTTGGCAGGGCAAAGTGCTGTAGCAGACTGAGAAACTGAATTTCAAGGTAGAAAATTTGATTCCTAAAAGATTGAAGTTTGTCTTACAGGAATAATTTTGTTCCTTTTTTGCAGCTTTTTACCATTCCAGTGGTGTTTCTTTTAATAATGCCTTTTTAACAAATTTGCTGTGAGATAATAAAGGTAGCACACATTGTCCAGGGAGAAAAAGAAAAAAAAAAAAAAAAAGCAGGTCTTGTAGGACATTTAATTCCTGGAGAATCTAAGAAAGCAAGGAAATCATTTTCTCCCATTAAAGTACATTACAAAGACTTACAACAAGCACTCAAAATCCAGTAAATTTAAAGTCTGAGAAGGAGAAATGAGTTTTAGAGAGTACAGGTAATACCTCCCTAAACAAAATCTGCTTGGCAGCCTACATGTTGAAACTTTGTTTGGCTGCTCAATTTGCCGCTGAGCTGCTGGGAGAGGAGCACACCTAATTTACATTGTGCTGTTCCCAGAGCTGCCCTGCACACAGCAGCAGCCATGGCAAGGCTCAGAGTGGGGCTGGACCTGCTGTGCTGCCACTCATCAGCTCCAGATAAAGCACCACAGACTCTCTAACCTGCTCCTTCATGCCTGCTTGGTTTCCACCCTGCAATGGTGCTGCTCTTCACTGTACTCTTCCTCATGGCCATTGCACTCACACTGTGCTGGGGCAGATGACTCCTTATTTTTAGTCTGAATGTCTGTTGCCATTAAAAATGAAGGGAACCTGTGCTTACATGTGTAAATTTTCTCAGTAAATTACTCACACGTGTAAAATGTCTCAGTAAATTTGGGTGGTTATGAAAGCACCAACTTTTCAGCAGGTGCTGATGGCTGCACATCCAGCACTTGGAGCAATGTTTGGCTGTGTCTAACCCAGTCTGTGGCCCAGCCTGGTGTGCAGTGAGGAGCCCACAGCACAAAGAGCACCTGACAGGTTGGGCACAGCTGGCATTAAATAAACAGGTTGGGTTAAATGCTGGGTGCTGCCTCAGAATTGCTCCTTGACACAGCTCCCCAGCTACAGATGCCCTTTAGCTGAGATATGCTGGAATTTAGATCCAAAGCTCAGTGGTATCAGGTGGATTCAGATTCATTTAGTTATACACAGGAAATCTGTTGATATTGAGGAATGTGATCTGGTTTTGATTTTCTCTGAGCAGCGTGGTCTGACCTAACAACTGACCCCACTTTCAGCAAGAGGTTGGATTAGATGAGTTCCTGAGATCCCTTCCTGCCTGAAATACCTTGTGGTCTTGTGCCACTGCAGTTTGAGGGACAAAAATTACTTATGAGTTCCAATTAAAATCAGTAAATAATTCTGCCTAGAGAACGGACAAACATTTTTCAGTTTATGTTAATACTAGATTTTAAAAATTATATATTTGAAAAATTTAAATTGCTTCACTCCTATTTTTTCTAAATGGCAGTTCTTATTGCAAAACATATTCTTTCTATTTGCATGTTTTTCTCAGTGAAGTTGAGGAATTTCTTCAGGACCTTGCTTTATTGCTTTGAGTGAGGTCTTTGCATTTCACAGCAGCAACCTGAAACCAGCAGCTTTTCTCTCTCAGGCTGCTGAGAGAGAATGTAAAGGAAGCCCTTGTGACATGACAGAAGCAGCAAGATATTATCTTCTGTTTAAAATCTTCAGAAGCCCTTTGAATGAAACATAGATTTCTCTTCCTAAGTTCAAAAAGCAATTATTAACTACATATCAACCTTGGAATATTTTTTTCTGCCAGTCTGAGGTTAGCAGCAAACAACAAAAAAATTAGTAACAAAGCCTCACACAACCTCATTTTCCTCTAAATACAAAACCTGCTTTCTGTTCTGCTATTCCAAAGCATCTAAATTACTTTGCTGAGACTTCAAATTAATGCACCCTGGCATTGAAAGTTCAGCCTCAAATGGTAAGATTTTAAGAAAACTAGAAGGATTCAAGTGAAAGAATACACAAAGACTTTATTGCAGATTTCTTGAAGACAAAAAATACAGTTCTCAAATCAACAGAGCATTCCAGCTCTGAGCATGAGCACACTCTTGACTGGCACATACATTAAAAACAGATAAATACTGTCATTGAAGTATCTGCTTTATTTTAAGGCCCATAGCAGACTTGCATCTTTTCCTTATAATGGAGGAAAATCTATAAGTTGCACAGATCCTTCTTGGTGTCTTTAAAAAGTAAAAGTGTCCTAGGAATTGTCAGTGTGACTTACTCCTTATGAATTATCAGTTGAACAGAAGAAGAGTGTAGATTATTGCAAAAAGATGGGAAAATACTTCAAATAATGTCCTAAATAGGTACCATGAAAGATAGCTTTGGGTTTCTATCCTGTAGAGCTGGATGCTAATCACAGAAGCAGATGTAAATCTTTAGTAAATTCTCTGAAATCTGTTAAAACTATTTACCTTGGTATAATTTAGAAAAGTCCATTTCTTGAAGTATACATTTCTCCTTTTTTCACCTGGGGAAGTTTTTCACCTACATGTAAGAAAGGTACTACTTTATTTGGAAAAAAAAATCTATTTTTTATTTGAAGATTTCTTTGGCAGAAGAGAAACTCAGTTGTAGAGTTGCTCTTAGAATCCTGTGGGAAATAAAAGAACAGAATATGCTGAAGGGTGGTTGGGAGGAAGGAAAGGAAATGTCTTCAGATATGTGTCATTATATTATTCTGATCTATAGAGGCCTTTCAGAGTGTAATGCAATGTAATTTATTTTAGGTGGCACAGCACCCCCACAAGGCACAATTTTGAACTGAGAGATGTCAAAATTGGGAGTGGAAGCATAAAGAGCCTAGCAGGGAACTGCTGCTTGCTTCTGGCACATGCTTAGACAAAAATCCATTGGCTGTGAATAACAGTAGCTCTGCAAGCAAGGTAGAGAGAAGTGTGCAATAAAAGGTGAAACAGTGCAGTGATTTCTGGTGCACTTTTCACACATCTCTGTGTGTAGTCATGTTAGGAGAAGACTGCAATTCATGTAAATAACTTGTAACAAATATAAGGATTAATTCTACTAAACCGTATTTTTGAATTCTGAAGGTGTCTGAATACCCAAGTCTGTTTGTATTAGGAAGGGAATTAGAAAGAGGTTCTTTTCCAATAATCACCTAGCCCTTCAGTGAATAATCAGAAGGAGCAATGCACACTATTTTAAATTAATACCCTTAGCTCTTCTTCCTTGGAGAAAACTAAAACCCAACAGGAAATTCAGGATGAAAGGCAATTTGTATGCATAAAACCATGCTCATAAAGGCTGGAGAAACATCTTTGGCTTGGATCACCCTGAAGTCCACAATGCCCCTCCTGCCCTGGAAAAAGGAACTGCACATTTGTTACACGTGGCATGGCACTCAGTCTCTGGGACCTTTTAAACTTTATACTTCTGAACACATTGCTACTTTCTGCCTTCTAGGACAAGCTCAACAATTCATGCAGTAGAAGATATTTTGGATTTGCACATAAGCAAGCCATTTAGTGCCTGAAACATCTCTGCGTTATAGGTCAATAGGAACTCTTTAGTCAGCTTTTTCCATTTTCTGTGTACAGAGGAAATTTCAAAACATGTCACTCAGCCTAAGAAACAAGCTGATGCTCAGACAAGTTATTTTTAAATTTGGGTCTTCACAAACAGAATATCTAACAGACTTCTTAATATGCCATTCATTTGCTTTACATCTACAGCACCATTTAGCAACAAGACCAGTTTTGCTGTCAGTCTTGCTACCTGCTTTCTTGTACCACTACCTGCACCTGCAGTAGTGGATGCCAGCCTGTGTGTTTAAACCAGGAGCAGCTTCAATTATTGCTTGAGCAAACTCAGGGGGCTTTGATCTAGTGGATTAGATTGCTCACACTGCATCTGTTTTCATACCTACTACACATGAGCTGAGGAGTTCTGAGTTTTTATATGGCTCTGGTTTGATTCCACACAAATAGGAAGTCCTGCACTTTTAATACAGGAGAAATGTAGGACTTAGAGCTACATGGCAAAACAGAAAAAGCAGGTGAGTTCCAGCCCTCACTTTCCAGTATGTACTTTGCCCATAGAAATTCTCTATTATGGTCAAATGGGTCCTGGATTGCTCAAATTAATGTGTCTGTACTGTAATCATTGTGACATTGCCAACAACTACCTGAAATTGGAGCCTGAGGTGTTGAGAGCACCTTAAAATTTTGACTCCACATGCCCCAAGCTTGTTCTCATTATTCATTACAAACTTATTTCAGAACAGAGAGAGAAACCTGCCAGTGTCTCTGTCTAACTGTGTCCTTCTGTTCAGAAAACACAGAATTCTGCCTTAGTGAACACTATGTGGAAAGCATTAAGGTGGTTTGGAGTTTTCATTTCCTTCCATTTGTCTTTTCTGATGAAACATCCCTCTTCTACCCAACCATTTCCACAAGTGCCATACTCAGCCTCAAAGTCTCTGAATGCCTTGCTGTCTGAAAGACTAAGTTCTACAAACAGATAAAAAGGTTTTCTATTATCTGCCTCCTTTAGCAGTTCCTTTTTTCCCCCCACTTTCTATTTAATATAACTTAACAGACTTACTCATAACTCCTTTCCAAGTTATGGCATGAATTTAATAAATGCAGAAATCCTTTAGCTTACATTGCATACACCTTATAGCCTTTCTCTAAAATCATTTTGCCTACTCCTATTGTCAATGGTTTGGAGCAAGGATAGACACACTCTAACTTTGCTATGCCAGCCAAGTGAGCTCCCACTCCAGGCTCTCTCTGATGCAATGAGGCAGCACATGTAGAAAGAGGAAACTGCAGGAAATGTTTGAGAAGCTGATTGCCAGAAGCCACAAAACAAAAAATAAAGGCATATATTGCCTTTTTGCAGATAAGTTTGAAAGAATTCTAAAATAGAAAATAGAAAATCTAATGGGGAAGGAATTAGGGAATGATAGAAAGCGGCAGAAATCTGACAAAGAGATCTGGGAAGTCAGTATGTTAAACCTGAATTATTTGCTGAATACTTCATATTCTTACAGTATTCTAGATGCAGCCCACTATTTCTATTTCTTTGATTCTTGCAATGATTTTATTTCTTTGGCTTTTACATTCTTTCCACCAAGCAGGGCTTGTTGTTTTATTCTGAGCTCATCTTTCTCTTTTATAAGCCACAACCTCAACTATGCACTCAGAAACCCAAGCTGGTACCTGATGCAATGAATTATTTTGGTGTTAGCAGCACAGCAGAGGACCCCCACCCACACCCACCCAGTCTGCTGTGTACTCCAGAGCAGTGGCAGCAGCCTGAAGCCTCTGGGTGGGATCAAACACATCAACCAGCACTGCCTTTAAAAGAAAAGAATTTCACCTGCAGATGCAGTCTGCAAAGTGAAATCTCAAACTTTATGGCTCTCAAAACCAGCTGCAATGAAAACTTAGGATAAAAGGGAAGAGATCTTGATTATTTCTTCCAATGTTAAAATCTAAATATAAGTAGTCTAAAAAACCCAATTTTTTTTAGTGGATGTCACACTCCAACAATACAGGCTGCCTGCAACAATGCTATTAATATAACCATTCTTATTAGCACATTTTTACCACAGGAAACGTGATGTTATTGTTTCTAATCTCTAACATATTGAATAATATTTTCAACAAGATAATTCCAAACACATTTCCTCTTGTAGCTATTTTATTACATTTCCTACAGATAATGCTTACAAAATTATCTCACATTGTTATTACTGTAGCCTCTGGCTTAGGAGACAAACTCTAATAAAAAGAAAAATTCTGTTTTACATTTTTAGTCCTAGCAGGGATAAAACCTTCCTGTGTTTAGCCTGTATTATCAAAGCCCACAGTGGAAAGTGACCAAAAATCCATAAATAAATCCAACTTCTAAAAAAATCTCCAAACCTCCTAGTGTCAATCACCCCTAGCATATCAAACAGGACAAAATACCTTCAGCAATGCTTCTAAAGAAATTATAATTAGTTTGTTTTATATGACTGAAAGATTAGAAGGCTCGTGCTGTATTTTGGGGGAAAAAAAGAAGCAATAAATTGAATAATCACTTGTTAATGACAGGCTTTCACACTGAGATAGGAAACCCAATGTTTTCACACCATGGAGTATCTGAAATTATGGTGTGATAAGGGAAAATGGGAACTAATGTAAGTTGTTCTGTTTTATACTCACCAAAAAGAAAATTTAATCCTGTTTTCTAGGTAAAAAAGCTTTTTCTTTTTCTCTTTGCACAAGACTAGCTAGTCAAGCAAGCAGTTCTAGGTAATAGCAAACAACTGTAATGCAAATGCTTTCCTGGGAAAATTGTATTTTTAGTTTTCTGTGTAGTAGCTGGACAGTTAAAAACGAGTACCTATTATTCTTTTACTAAGACTGCCATCTGATAAGCACCCATTTACCAAGAATACAGGTTAGGAACCAAGGCTTCATGTTTTGACAGACACAGTGTTGTAAATTTAATCAGTTTGGATAAGTTCCTAATGGTGATTAATTTGACATAGACCAAGCAGAGAAAAGTTTTCAGGGAGCTGAGATTTTTATTGACATAGGTATTTCCCTACAAATAGCTACTGAAGAACACCCTGATTTTCTTCCATCTACATAGATTCATATCCTGAAAAAAAACATACTCCCCCCCCAAACCCTAACAGGCTAAGTTCTGTTATTTTATGTGGTAAAGTTTGAGGATTTTTCTATCTTATTTTTCCTCAGTGTCTCTCTAATTTTGATCCAAATCGCTGGGATTTGTCTTCCTGTCTGCAGAAACCAAAGAAGATGTGTAGCTGTTGGGAGGGTTGAAAGGTTTGCACAGCATGTGCTGCAGGCTCTGAGAGAGCTGGAAGTGTCTCTCACTGGTAGAAGGATCATTGATGTTACTCTGATCACTGTTTACTTAATTTAGACTGAAAACAGTCTTAAAAGAGAGACCTCACTTGTGGTTCCTTTTCTGTCTTCCCAATGCCCTGTGTATTTTTATCTAAACATAGACCCTCACTTTTCTCCTTGGATAATTCTTGATCGGTTCTGATGCACAATTTTGTCAACCACAGGGGCACAAACAGCCTCTCAATCCCCTTTTTCCATTAAACAGAATCTCTGAATTACTTATTAATAACTCCTTTTCATGTTGGGAAGCTGCCAAAGTTAAAATCAAAGCAATAGCTATAGCAAACGCCATCAGAAATAGCTGATTTCTACACACCCGAACAGTGCAGCTGTTTGACAGATCTGTTTCACACACAGAACATTGCTGGGTCTACTCTGCTCCTACCCAGGTAACAAACAAAACTGTTCTTGACTTTACAAAGAATCATTCTTAGTTGTTTGTCTTACTGGGGTGCTTAATTGAGACAGACCTGAGGGATAAGTCAGGGAGATGCTGTGCCACAGGCTGCCCCTGCTGCTGTCCCCCAGCCCAAGCACACCTGGTGGCTTTTCCTGCTGTCCTCCCCAGGACTCCTGCAGGACATGGGGAAGGGAGAATGGGCAGACTCGCTGCCACAGCTCTTTCAGTGAGTATCTTGGTTTTTTTCACTCCATACAGCCTCACCATCAACAAACTGTTGGCTTATACAGCTGCTTGACCGCCAGTACGTAAATTTTTCATTTACAGAGTCAGATTTTCATCCCTTTCAGTGATCTCTTCTCTTTGGCCTTTCATCCTCCTCTCAACTGCATCATCCAGAGTTCTTTCTGTCCTGTCTGTAAAACTCTCACTATCATTTTGGTAACAATCACATTCCCTAATGCTTTAGCCCAGAGGCTGAGATTTATTTATTCTTTGTCCAATCAATAACAAATATTTGAGACACTACCTGATGAGCAATATTGTTTAATTTCCTCTCTTCAAGTAACCAGAGTCTTGCTATTCTTCCTCAGGCTGTTGAAAAGCACATAATGAGTTTCCAGTGGGCCAAAAGCTTTGACTGCCTTCATTTTCTTCCCTTATATGAGTGACATAACTAAAGGCTTTGATAGACTTTACAGTTTACTATGGGAAGTTTCTTGTTATTATGAATCTTGGTACAAACACAATTTGTGTTTATACCACTTGGAAGCTGTTTTACATAAAAGTGCCGCACTGTTTCATCAAGACAAATTCCTTCAGCGAGTACGATACCTCTCATCATAATGTCATCTAAGAACAATTGGTATGTTGTGATTCTGACTGATAACATTTGTCTCTTCCTGGGAAATGTTAGACAGCCATTTAAGAGACATTTTTCTTTTGTTCAGAGATGCTTTTCTCAGCAGTTGGTTAACAGTTTCTTTTGTTATTTTATCCTTCCATGTTCATCAGCTACTTTTCAGCAACACCAGACATCCCTATAAATCCTGTGTGGCAGAACCTGTGTCCACACTCCAATGTTTCTTTGGTATAGTTTCCAACTCGACAGCTGCTGCAATGTACTCAGCAGATGAGTTTTAACAAGGCACTGAAAGAGTCAATAAAGAAGAAAAATAGTGCCTCTTAAGCTTTATTTTAACCACAGATGTGGCATTTTAATATTTGATGAAAAGCGGACATGGACATCACTTCTTGTTCCATCAAATAGCATGAATATCTGAACATGCCTGAAATGCAGAATTACTGCACCATTACAGAATCACAGAATAATTTATAGTGGAAGGCATGTCTGCAGGTCATGCAGTGCAACTCTGTTCTTAGCTGGGCAGCTTAGATGCTGCAGACTGAAGCAGGGGATGACAGGAGGAGCCTGGACCTCATTGGAACAGTAGGAAAGCTCTGGGGCACTTCTGCTCAGCAGAGCCTGCACCAAAACAACCTTGTCACAGGACCCCAGTGTTAGTGGAGAGCTGTACTGGTGACTCTAGAGTGAGAAAATCACCTGTGCTTCCTTTCTGCAAGTCACCAACCCAAGGTTTTGTTGTTCAGCCCAGGGGATGCCAAGCTGCCCACACTCTCAGGCAGCCAACACAAAAACAGCCCCTGAAGCTGGTGCAGAGGAAAACACCTCTGCAAGAAAAACACTGTCTTTCACTCACGAAAATCTGAAGTTTTCCTTCCAAAGTTAAAATTTTCTTTCACTAGCTCCCAGGCCCAGCAATTTTTCTTATTCCAAGAAATTCAGAGAGCACTCATAAAATAAATATACCAGTCTTGTTTTCTTTCTCTGTCTGAAATCTCTTCTGAAAAATGTTACATGTACAAAAGGAAAGCTGATGCATTGAGTGAATCACACCTCTTCAAAATGCAAATCAATAATCACAACTGACATCAAAACACTGGAGTTCTGCCAAATCTTTTGTAAAGGTGTAAATTGTTAATATAAAATCTAGTACAGGACTAGATGTTTTGACAATAATATTAACAACAGCAGATGTATAAAGTGGGGAGACAAATGAGTTCTGACAAAACTCTACTTTGGCAACTTTCCTTTAAATGTCATGATGGTTTTGCTGAAAATCTCATTTGCTTTGGTTAACTGATACATTATTGAAGTGGAGCCTTTCAAAGTGTAAAGAGTACAGCGCCAAAGTTTTTACTGTTGAATGAGAAAATTTAGTTGACTTTTCATTACAACCCAAGAGAGCAAAACCTCACTCTCAACTTTCAGTACATAAGATTTTCTTCGAAAGGCTGTGAAAATGAAAAAGATCTCTAAGCCGAAAGGAACAGGACCATTAAAGTAAAATAGGTTTAGTCCAGTTAAAGGGTACATAAGGGAACTTCAGGATTTGACACATGTACTGCCAAGTGCTTGACAGTCTCCCGAGAGCCTGCAAGAAATGGAAGAACCCTCTAGGTCATGTTATTTAAGACAGCTCTCAAAATTAAAATACATTCACCATAATAAAAAAAAATCCTTTATAATAGTCTAAATTTACCATTAACAAAAACAAAAATTAAAGGTATTTAGGCTCTTAGTGTGTATTTTGTTTCAAGCATTTCTCCTGGGTTCTGTGAGACACTGTGAGTCCCGAGGCGGTCCGGAGGCAGGATTTAGGGAGCTGGGGCGGTGTGCTGTGCCCACAGCGATGTGAATGCAGTGACAGCACCACGAACCGGGCACCGGCACCGACACCGGGCACCGACACCGACACCGGGCACCGACACCGACACCGGGCCCGGAGCGCCCCGCACGGCCGGTCCTGGGGCGCCCTCGTGTGGTCGCAGCCCGGTACTGCAGCCTCGCTGCGCTCGTATGACGTGATGGCTGAAAGACACGGGGAAAATAAAATAAAAAGTGAAATCATAGCTGTGTCCAGGATATAAATCTATTAAAGTTATGACAAAGACTGTGTTCCGAACTAGTAAAGAATAAAACGTTATCTAGGGACAAAAATGTCAGCTACATAAGCCAAAAAATTAAAAACAAAACAAAAAAAAGAAAACCAAAACAAACAAAACCAACTACAACAAAAAAGCACAACTGAAAGAATGGTATTGAAGGGTAATTTTTCCTTTTGATTGGTATTTTTTTTTCCACACTTCATCTGTTGCCACAGCATAAGATTACAGCATTGTTTTCTGTAACAATTTAGTGGGAAAATACAGATCATTTAAGTTTTATTTGGTTCTAATAGGAAGTTAAATATCACAGTCTGTCATGAGAATGACATTTTATATAGTAGTTCCATAGCAGTTCTCACCAGGGTCAATACAAATAACATTAAGGCCACATAAATGTACTGGCATATATAGCCTTTGAAATACAGACTTACTGCTCGTCAACATCCCTGGGAATTCTGCTATGGATTAGAAAGAGTCATGTGATGTTTTCAGATTAATTTCAGCTAAAAGTGCAGTATATTCAAGAGAGGCAGTC
>WBNQ01075604.1:16245-31527 GCA_013401375.1 Spizella passerina
GCACCTCCTGCCCCTCCTTCTGCACTGCCCTGCCTGCCTGCAGGGCTGCTCCTCTCACACATTCTCACTTCTCTCTTCTCTGGCCACAATTACTCCCACTCATTTTTTTTCCCCCCTTCTTACCTATGTTACCACAGAAGCATTATCATCATTCCTGATGGGCTTGGCCTTGGCACCAGTGGCAGGTCCATCCTGGAGCTCTCACTGGCTTTGTCAGTGCAGCTTCTCACCCGCCACGCCTGTGATCCCCTTCCCACTCACTACCAACAGCTGGCCATGCAAACCCAGCACACTGATGAGTGCTGCCCTTTGACACACAGACAGGGGCTGGCTGAAAACTCAGAGAAGACCCTTGTGGAGTCCATGCAGGTGTGCTGACCGCAGCACAGCCATCTCCATCTGCATTGCTACCCAAGGCTCTGCTTACAGCCACTGCAATGGAGGGCTGCATTGCCTCCCTCTCCACACAGTCAAGAGAATCAGGGCCATTTTCATGCCAGTAACTTTTGGATACATTTCTTAATTCTACGAAGGAAAGCCACCCCATGTAGACCAACTCCTAATGCACCAAAATCTTTCCTTTTCTAATCAAAGCATCAATGCCTATACTCATGATGGTCATAGAATTTTAAGTTTTTAGTTCTCAGAGAAAAAAGTTCATATTCAAAAGCTGTATGTTCAATCTGTGTTATACACTCCGATGAGCATGCTAGAAATGTCCAGAACCCCCTGACCTGAACTGAGGGCTGCTGTGTGACCCAGCACGCACTGCACACAGGGCAGTGGTTAACCACCACAGGGTGGTTATGGATGTGTCCAACCACAGGAAAAAACAGAAAATTTCTCTTGTATTGCATTCTAACCGGTTGTATCCCAAGTCTTCTGAGGGGTTTTCCTGTTTAAATTAATTAATTTTCAAGATATACATAATTCAGAGATATTCAAGATACGCATAATTAATTTTCACTTTCATCTCATGTTATTTGGTTAGCTATTTAAAAAAATTAGCTGAGTAAACCAACATGCAGTTTTCCATATGAATGTGAGTGTTGTCTATCAAAAAAGACTGTTTACAATACCAATATGCTTCTGCAGAGGAAATAACATGCAGGTTTAATATAATGATAAATGCATTTGTGGGGTTACGAGACAAGTGGGCGGAAACTCACGAGTGGGAGCCGAAACTGAATAATTAAGCAGCAAAATGCTACATAGTACACTTTTAAATTCACTGACAAGGAAAACAAGGTAATTTGCTACTGAGAGTTGTGGACCAACGTGATATACAGCCATAGTTTTGGAAGAATGCAGAAATTACTATTAATTTTAAATGAGACCTGTTATTCCAACTAATAACATATCATGAAGCAAATAACGAAGAGATTACCCACCAACACAATTATTTCACAGGTGAGTTGAATGACAATGTTGTTTTTGGAATAAGCAAACTGAGCTAGAGCTTGGTAGTTTAAATAGGTAGTATTTCAAAATCACATATTTTTAGAAAATTATATCTCTGTAAACTAAAAATTTTAATAACCTCCTGAAGTTCAGATTCCGGTGTTTATTTCTTTGACTCTTCTCTGTGAAACTGGGAGGCATCTGTCCTGCAGGCACAAAGTAGTCTTAAATCCCTCAGCCTTCTTTCCATATTGAGGTCAGGAAGACACAGTACACCAGAGAAACTGAAAACCACTCATGGAAACATACAGCTACACTACAGTAGAATCTGTGGTAAAAATGACCCTTGGATGGCTCTCTACTCCCTGGCAGAAAACTACATATTCAGAGGCAGAGGTGAACTAATGACATATAAAAGAAACAGGGAAACAGTCAAGTTTCATTGAAGGTCAGCTTAAATAATTAGGACAAAAAATCAGTAGTTGGCTCTTCTCACTAATATATTTTTACAAGGTTAAAGATTACCAACCATACTAATACATGTAATGAAGCATTTTTTGTTTTAATCATTTTGCAACATTCAGGTTTGTCTTTTTGAGATTGTTCTGCTTTTTTTGCGTATCCACATGAACACTACCTCACTGAGTATTTTATTGGCATTCCCAGAGAAAGTTCACATTATCTATTCAAAGAACTGAATGAACAGGCATCATATAATCTGATTTCTTGTCCATACACAATAACATTTGAAATTCTCCCTAGTTTAGTTCAGCTTGTCTTCACAAGCTCTGGGAATACCCACTGCTCTACACCCTGATTGGGGTATCTGTCACTTGTGTGTATCACTTCAGCCAAGGAGAAGCTAATAAAACTGCATTTTGGTTATATTTAACCTTCAGCTATTATTGATTATTCATAAAGCAATGCCTAAGAAGTTTTTCATCTTTGTATCTCTGTTAACTGTAACTGCTTCTTCCAAGCGCTGATCTGGTTATTATAACATCACTATTTCAGTGAGGTTATAGAAAAGCCTTTATTGAGGATATCATGCAAATTAGCAAGAAAAGAACATCTGAGCATCTTTATCAGAGTGTAATAGTCTTCTGTGCCCTGAAACTTTTGAACTGACAAGACAACAGCCTGGATTGTTTAGTCTCATTGAAACAACTCACAATCCTATGTATCCCACATGAATTCAAAGTCCCTTTGTCTCAGTATCACATCAGAAATGAGATACATGAATTGTGACTACCAGTCTTAAATGGAAATATGGAGATCTAAGCATTACCTGTATGGCATGCCACAGATCATAATGGAGGGGACAAGGAGTCAGCCAGGAGAGGTTGCCATGGGAAGTAATGCACAAGGAAAACCAGCAGATAGAAATTTGAAAAGCTGAATTAAAATCTCTATGAGTCTTGTCAAGACTAAAACCCAAATTAGGTAAGTAAGGAAGACTGTATAAAATTCCATTAAGAGACTCTGATAGTTAATTGGATTATCATCTTTTTAAAAGAATGTTTCATCAGTAACTCTTATCTGTAGTCCCTGGCCATCCCTTTAGGTAAATCTCTGCAGGTGAGGATAACACTCAGTAGTTCCTGTCAGTCTCAGCCCAGTGTCTATGGGAAGGGTCTCTCACTGAGCAGGGAAGGTGCTGGGGAAGGCTGTGATGGTTGCTGCTGTTCTGAAAGGGTGGCACCAATGGCTACATTTTAAATTCTTAACTCCTTCAATATGTGGAATCAAGGCTGGCATTTCCTGGTGAAGGTCCATGAACAACTAGAACATCTAAGATACAAATCCTCAGAGAAAAGTATTAGTTAAACTGGTACCAATGATCAAGGATCGAATCCTCTGATATGACTGAGTGTCACTCACCCGAGCTTTCTGTCCTTCAACTTTCCTGAGGAGATGGGAAGGGACATTTTTCTTACATTCTCTATAAATATTTAAGAAGCCATTTGAGTGAATCAATTAGTGAATAAAAGCCAAAGTTGTTTTATTTTGCCTTTTAATTATTTGGATGGTGAAAAGAGGCATTTGAAATCACAAGGGGCACAAATCCAGTCAGCAGATCAGCCTGCAAGCACCAAGCTGTGCAGATCTGAGTAAGAAACAGAAGTACTGGGTTTCTATTCTATCCTCAGGACCAGACCCAGGACTTGGGAGAGGTCAGTAGAGACTGGGAAATATGAAAGAATTCAAGGAGGTGGAGGGGTAGGGAATTTTGGTTAAATCATAAAAGCACTGCACACATCAGGGTTGGAACTAGATGATCTTTCATGGTCCCTTCCAACCCTAAACCTTCTGTGATTCTATGATTATATATCAGTGAAACCTAATACTTCAATTAAATAGCATTTTACCTTTAATAGAAAATATTGTAATGGAATTACTGAGATGTATTTTTATAGTGTCACCACCTTTGAAATAAAGACACATTGGAAAAAATCTAGTTTACTGGAAGTCTATCTAAGAACTAGTTACTTAATTTGTGAACACATTGCAGAAGGCACAGACAGGTCAGTCTGAAGATAGTTCAAAGTAAAAATCAAAGTAAAATAGGAAAAACAATAAGTAATTTGAAAAGCAAAAGGAAAGGTTAGGAGTAAATGAGCAGATAAACTAAGGAGTGTGCTCTGCAGATATGTACATGCTCTCATTAAGCAGACAAAGATTAGAACGTCACTAGTCAGGTCAAAATAAAGAATGTTAAAGTTAAGCAATGGCAAGGAAAATTTAAGTTAAGCATTATGGAAGATTATACAGAACAGCAGCTTTTATGTTGGGGAGAGCAGTGAAATCATCACTGGAAGAGCTAAATTAGACACCTCTATATTCTGACTGCTCAGAGATAATCTGCCTTCATGACAGCAACCTATTTGATTAAAAAGAGAATAATTATGAGAAAATGAATGGACAAAAAAGAAAATCAACAAAACTTCATCTAACTTTCAGAGCTGGGCATCATCACTCCTGGCAACTGTTGAAATGTTGAATTGAACCATTTACATGGTTTCCAGTTAAAACAAAATAAAAACAAAAACAAAAAAAATCAAACATGAACAAGTCACAACAGTGAGCCATTGCATCTAAATTGCTTCATGGAGACTCTGTAAGATCTAATCTACCTAGTGGGGTTTTATCTGTACAAAAAACCTTGTCATTACTCCTCTATTCATTTTTTTTTCCTTCAGTTCCTCTTGGACCCTCTGCCATCCCCAAGCAGGTCAATCCTGTGACTGCTTGTCTAATGAGTGCAATGGGTGTAGAATTTCACCATGACTTGTGTAGGGAGAGCATCACACACATAGTCAGAGAAATCATAACCATAGTAATACATTGTGATTTTTGAGCATAAAGGGGATTTTTTCCCCTCTCTGATTATTTGCAGTTCTATTAGAAAACATGAAGATTTTAATGTTTGTGCAGGGCTAATGTAAGGCTGAACAAGAAGCTTTTGTGCCAGTGCACTCTAAGTTGTAGATGTTCCATCACAGAGGAGCTCTTTATTCAGCACCAGGCTCTACAGTGGACTGTATGTGTAATGTCACATTGAAATGTCCATGGTGGTTTAAGTGCAGCTGAAGGATGCAGTCAATGATATTGGAGATCTTTTCCAACATTATGGAATCTACAGTCATAAAATAATAGAACATGTTACACGGAGAACTTGTGTGTTGAACAAAGGAACTGCTACAGGGCAAGGCACAGGAATCATCCCTTCAGCTCAGCTCACCTGGTGCCAGACCCTTGGGAGCTGTTCAGGCCTACAGCAGAACCAGCCCTGCAGGAGCAGGAGCATTCCCAAGGCAGAGTCACGATTCCCGGAAACACAGAACGCCCTCAGCTGGAAGGGACTCGCAAGGATCATGGAACTCCTGGCCCTGCAGAGGACAGCCCCAAAAACCCCATCCCGTGCCTGAGCGTTGTACAAACACTTCTTGAGCTCCTGCAGCCTTAGGGCTGTGACCACTGCAGAGCCTGCTCAGTGCTCGACCGTGCTCTGGGTGCAGAACCTGTTCCTGATACCCAGCCTGGACCTGCCCTGATGCAGCCTCAGGCCATTCTCTCGGAGAGAGCAGTGTCTGTCTCTCAGGAGGAAGCTGCAGGCCGTGATGGGGTCTCCCCAGTCTCCTCCAGGCTGAACAGACTAAGTGTCCTCAGCTGCTCCTCACACGGCTTCCCTTCAAGGGTCTTCACCATGCTCGTGGCCTCCTTTGGACAGGAGCTTTAGCTCTTTCTTGTACTGTGGTGCCCAAAACTGCACAAAGAACTCAAGGTGTGTGCTCGATTCACATTTATTGTTAACTCTTGGCCATGGCCAAGCAGGCAGAGACCATTCTACGGCTGAGCCTTCTCCCCCCACAGCGCAGCCCCTCAGGGACCAAGCCCCAACCCCACGGCCCAGCCGCCATGTCCCCCTCCATCCCAGGAGCCCCCGCGCTGCTCGGACCGTCATTCCCTTCGCCTCGCCCAGGGCCCCGCAAGGCCATCGCTCCCCGGGGCCGTTACTCGGCGCCGTTTCAGGCCTCAGCACCGCCCGCACCGCCCCCGGCTGAGCGCGGCCCGGGCCGAGGCGGGCACACGGACACGGGGCCGCGGCCCCACACGGACACACACCCCCCGCCATACGGGCCTGGCTGAGGGTGCCGCGCGCCCCGACCAGCGCCGCTCAGGCCGCGCGATCTGATTGGTCGGCAGTGCCGGTCACTCAGGCGCGCGGCGCGGCACCGCGCGACCCGATTGGCCGCCGGGGCGGTCACTCCGGCGCGCGACGGGCGGGGTGTGGTGGGGGGTAGGCGGGACCTTAGCTCCGCAACTGCCGGGTTCGCGCGCTCCCCGCGCCACTGCGGCTGCGCGCGCGCGGGGCCGTTACAGAGGCGGCGGCGGCGGCGGGTGGGCGAGCGAGCGGCGCGCGCCGGCCCCGGGCCCNGGTCACGTGACGCGGGGCCCGAGCGCTCGCGTGCGAACCGGGCGCCCTGCGCGCGCCCCCCGCGCGCCGCCCGCCGCCGTTTCGGTTTCATTTCCGGCGGCCCCGGGCCCGGAGCGGCGGCGCCGAGCGGAGCCCCCGGCGCTGCCCCCCGCTCCCGCCCAGGGTGGCCACACCCCCGGGCTCGGCGTGAACCGAGCGCCCCCGCCCCGCACACACACACCGCTCCTCCCCCGCCTGCGCCGGCACAGAGAAAGGGAAGGGAGGCGGCGCCGGGCCCGGGTCTCCCGCACCGCGCACAACATGGAGGAGCTGGTGGTGGAGGTGCGGGGCTCCAACGGGGCCTTCTACAAGGTACCGGGTGCTCGCGGCCGGGCCGGGCCCCAGGGGAGGGAGCGGGCACGGCAACGGGAGGAGGAGGAGGCGGCGGCGGCTCCTCCTCCCCGCGCTGAGGGAGAGCGGAGGCCCTGGGGCAGGAAGGAGGAGGGAGAAGCAGGCAGGGGTGGAGGCCGCGGCGGGTCCCTCGCGGTGGCCGCGCAGAGCGAGCTGGGGGCCGCCGGCGCTGAGCGGACTCGAGGCCCGATGAGGAGCGAGAGCGGCGAGGCCTCGGGCCTTCCCCCTTTGTGGGAAGGGGCGCCCGGGGCCGCTTCGTCCCGGCGCTGAGCGAGGATCAGCCCTGGGATGGGGCATTAATTGCTAAATCCTCAGCTTTTGTCGCTACTTAAGGAAAGTCTCTCTGGCCGTCCGGGTTTCCAGGAGAGCTGCACTGCATGAGCACGGCCTGCAAGGCGGGGAGGAGGGGGCCCTCGTTAATGCACATTCCTGATGAAATGCTGTGGTGGATTCTTGCTCTTAATGCCATGCCTAGTGATATTAAGGACAGCATTGCTTGGCCAGATCTGTCTGTGCTGAGTCCATGAATACAAATAGATATCAAATGTACCTCTTCTTACTGAAATTATTTAGTGGCATTGCATGTTTGTTTCCAAGCCCTTGTGCTTAATAAAGCCAACCCTGAGCCTTGAACATATGAGCGCTGAATATATTTTATTAATACCGTGTAGTATTGTGTGGCTTTGCATGAGTTGGGTTGTATTAATCAGCTTATTAATAGGATATAATTTGTAGTTTTACAGAAAATAAAATTCGGATATGGCTGGTTTGGGCCTACTCTCATTGACCTGTTATCAACATACCAGGAACAGCCATGGATCGGTTCCTGCAGGTTTCCCATAGTTTAAATGATCCTAGGACTTTAAAAATTGGGCCTAGTTATAGTGCGACATCCAATATTTATGTTAGCATTGAAGGACCGGGTAGAGTTTCACACTCACGTGTTCCTGTGGTAAGCCAGGTAGATATCCAAATGATGTAGTTCCAACACCTCCGAGTTTTTTTAAGAAAAAAAGACCTCTTAAAAGCTTATTTTTAAAATATGTGTGCTAGTATCCTATTCTGAAAATAATTTTTTTCTTTTACAAAAAAAAAAAAAAGTATGAGATACAAATCAGTGGTAAATAAGCATCCTGTGAGCTCACAGTGCTGTAGTCAAAGTTCTAGATCTGTATATTGCTTCCTGGAATTAAATAATCTAGCACTTATAAAAATCAGTTTTAGGTTTTTAAAGGTACAGTATTTGGTCAGAAAGAAGCAGAAGGAGTAAGTGCATTGCACAGTGGAACTTTTAATGAGGCTTTGATCAAATTATAGTAATAGTTACACAATGATGTGAAGGAGATGATGGTAATAATGACATGGTACATTCTTTAGTGACAAATTTTGAATAAACCTAGGAGAATTGAAAGCTTCTGAAACTTTATTTGTTTGTGTTCAGGTTTGACACCATGGGCCCCAGTACCCCTTGTGTGTAGGTGAGAGCTTAATTTGAGCATATGTTCATGGAAGCTTGTTCATGATTTAGTGTACCCAAGTTCTAACCAGACATTGCCCCAAGCAGTATGGTTATGTTTGTCTTTTAACTTTTAGAAATTTTGACAGGATTTTTTTTTGTTTCTTCTTTATCACTAACCAAACAGCTTTGGTTAAATTGTCTGAAGGGGAAAATGGGCATATGGATTTATCTGTCTTCACCTGAATTACCTCTTGAGATGGAGCATCACACTTGAAATAAATGCAACAATTTTTTAAAAGAATAAAAAAGTGGGAGTTGTTTTACACTCTCATGCAATAATGTTCAGTATAAACCAGCAATTTTCCTCTGGTTTCCCCTAATTTGAATTACTTGAATTCTAATTACAGATTTTTCTTTCATCATGATATCTGACTATCACTCTGTTATAAAGTAATATATCTAATTTTTTTTTCTTGTTTTTCTTGTGAGTTTTATGCCCATCTTGGAGATTGGCAATTCAGTTGTAAAAAATGAATATTGACCCAGCCTAGCAAGAAGTGTGCAGTGATGACAAGTGTGGAGTTAATTGCAGGATGATTTTATTTTTTTCATTTTAGAAGTTTCTTTAAGCAGCCTCCTGAGAAGTGATTTACAACAGTAATGTTGCAAACAAACCAAAAGCAAAACAATTCTTTTATTCAATCTCTGTTTTACTGATAACAGGTGAAGATTTATTTGGCTTTGAATAATTCTGAATTAATGAGAATATGTAAATTTTTTGGAAAAATACACCTTTCCTGTTACTAAGACATGGAAGGGGGAGGAGTATGAGGCTGCTGTAGTCAGGATGGGATGAAGTGGCTCAAGTAGGCACCCAGTTGTGGCTTCAGCTTTTCATATCCTTCTTGTAGGTCTCTTTGAGGACCTGAGCATTTTTGAGTGTACCCACAAACATCATCTGGATCTTGACAGTACAAAACTGCCCACCTAAGCCCTGCTGAAAGTAACAAACCAGTGTTTTCTGAGATACATCCAGAGGATTCATGTCCCACACAAAGCATAGGAGATGGTTTGAGGATGCCTTCATAGCCAGCTGTGAGATCTGAATTCAAATTTCCTTCTGGTCAGGTGCACTGGAATACTGGAGTGTGTTGGTGTGAGGGCTGTAGTGCAGGCTAGTTCTTTCTGAATGGAATTCAAATACTGCTTGGTGCATACTCTGTACTTTGATGATTTTTTTTTCCTCCTTGCCTAAGATGAATGATTCCATGGAAAGCACAGTGCAGTAAGTGGGCATGATTCAGGGATAATTGACAGTCTGGTACCTAGAGATGCTTAGTCATGACTTGCTATGTGGTTGGGCCCAGAATCCTTGGAAAGAAAATGTTACATTTCCTTACTTATTTCATGAAGCCTGGTCTAACAACCACCAGGACTGTGAAGCCAAGGGGAGGAAACTGCCTTTTTGCAGCTCACAGCCAGGTAACTGAATCTTGGTGTGCAGTGTTAGGACATATCTTCTTATTATCTTTTCTTGTATAGGAGTAGTAAATTGTGTTTTGAAGTTCTTATTCACAGAGGACTAATAGACAGCCTTTGCCTAATCTTTTTGGGATTAGCTTTAGGTGTTTCCCTCTAAAAGGGGACATGCTGGATGCTTTTCCAGCATGGGATTGATTTTTCTTTTTGAGTTTGGGAGTGATTCTCTCTTGTGTCCTCTGCTAAAGATGGAAAGCATCCTGTTTATGAGGCAGTCAGTTTTGTGGTGGTGTTTGTTGTTAATATCTCTGTGTTGTCTGTAACCCAATTTTTGCCACTTCTTGCTCTGTAACCTTGTGAAAATCTTCCACTTTTTATCCTAGTAGTTTCAGCGCCTTGCTGCTGTTTGCTTGGTTTTATAGATAACTTCATTGAAGCTACAGCTGATAAAATAATTCATGGTTCTTACTACTCTATTACTCCAGGTCTCACTATTAGCAGCTGTTCCTGTAGCCCTCTGTATCCATTTTTTTCTTTCACTGTTCCATACAGACACCTCAGCCAATATCTCCAGTCTCTTTGTACATTCATGAGCCTGTCTGCTCAGTCCTTCTGAGGATGACCACCTGTACGCTTTTCCCTCGTCTGGTGACCATTTCTGTGACTATTTTTCTTCTCCCTATTCTGTTCCTTTGTATGTCCAGACTTTCTCAGACTTGATTATACACCGAGTTCCCTTTTGACATTCTCCTTCCAACAGGTATGAAATGTTACAGAATGGTTACACTAACAGTAGATGCACGTTTGTTATCAACACAGCCTTTTTATGTTAAAAAGCATATTTTCCCTACTTTCCCTTCTTACAGTTAATTATCCTCCTTTATTAAAATGGTTGACAATGCTCACATCTGATGATGTGAGCAGACTTTAAAAAAGCAAAATTTCATGGCAGCTGAAGCCTTTATTTTTTCCTTTGAAGTGTCCATCATTCCATTTAGCATAAAAATATGCTGGTGTTTCCAATAATTCTTATTTTTTTAACAAATAATTTGTAAAATTTAAACCATGTATTCAGCATATAGCCATTCTTAGAATGTGAATGCTTATGTGTTTGAGAAATGCCATGCTGTAAACTTTTTTACTTAATTATATCTGAAGCATGGAGAGAAATGAAATGGTTTATGTGACTCAGAGTCAAATTTGGTGTAGAAAACTTACCACATTTGATTTTTTTTTTCCACATTAGAGAAGAAGAATCAACCTTTGCCATTACAAAATGTGCTTCTGTTCACAATTTTTGTGTACTCTTTCTTGGTATTTCTGCTGTTAGCAATAATGGTATGTCAGCTGCTTCAGTCTTTCACTGTCCTGTTACCTCATTTTGCTTCTGTCCAGTTTCACTTTATTTTTAAGACATTTCATCTTTGTGTCCAAATTCATCAGAGCCACTGTTCTGTCCCTTCATGGGGGTGCATTTTAACCTTCTATATCTGCACTGTAATGTTTGAATTTCCATGCCTACTTACATTCCTTATCTAAAAAAGGCAGATGAATGATTTTTGTGTTTCTCCTGATACTCATGTGAGATCAGAGCCTCTTCTCTGCCTTTACTGACATCTGGGCTGGCTTGACCTGTGTCAGTGAATTTGGCTTATGGTGTTAAAGGCTTCTTTTTAGCATTTTGTGTAATTTCACAAGTATTACATAAACAAGACTTCCAAACAGTTCAGATAAGTATTAATTTTGGTTTCCCAAAGGCATTGCAGCTTAAATACTAGGTTTTTTTAAGGAAAACTTTATAAATGTTTCAGACCTTTTCTGTTTGTACTTGGAAGTGTACAAATTTAAATACATAACGTTGAAAATACATTTTTGTACTACAGATCTATTTAAATATTCATATTGGAGGAAAATTGGCATGGTGCTGTGGTCCAGACAATGGTAAACTGGTGTGATAAGTATCTGACATTTTTGTGTGTTGCAAGAAACTGAAAAATAAAGAAAACCCTCTTTCTCTGGATAGATAGGATTAGACAACCAAATATTAAGGACTGTATTAATAGTCACTAAAATTTTTGCATGGTGGTTTTAAGCATAAAGATCACAGAGAGGTGTGCAGACATGTTTCATATATTGCGTACTTGAAGTTACTTATTTGGCAAGGCATTGTTCACTTTGTAATTAATTATAAATTTATTCCAATGAACTCTTGTAATTTTGTGAGACTGTTAATTAAAAGACAAACCACAGAGTTATGACATCAGTGTTTTTGGCCAGACTGAAGTGAAAACCAGGTACTCATCTGCTTCTGTGGTTGACTCTTCTGAACCTGGTGTAAGCTAAAGAAATTCAGATTTGTGATTTTTCCCTGGCAGTGTCTGCATTGATGCTACCTGTGTAAGGTCAGCAGTTTAACCAGTGTTCCTGGGTCAGGCTCCCTCTTATTTCTGGATTGTGACCAAAGCAATGTGCAAGAACTGTTTAGGGAGAGCTCAAACAGGACACTGTAGTTCATTCCTCTTTTCAGCCAGCTGTGTCTTTCAAGTTTTACTGTTTCCAGATAATACAATTGCTAAACTCTTTGAAGGCCCAGGCTAGTCTTCAGCTTAACTTAGATTTATTTGTTGCACATCCTGGTTTACTTATTAATGGTAAGTGTTAGCATTATTACCCTTAATGAGGTGTATTGCTGTAGCCCCTAGGATTGTGCTCAAGGTGTGTTGGATGTTAGGAGTTCTCTTCAGTTTCTCTCTGGATATGAGATGTAGTCTTGCTCTTTGCTGCTGTGCTTGTGAATTTTTCTGCCATTTTCTGTCACTTTTTCAGGGTGCTGATGAGGACACCTTTTGGTGTTTTCATCACCACAGAGGTGATGACTTCTCCCAAAGTATCTTTCATGCAAAGAAAGGTGATTTTTTTGACATTTTATAAATATGAGAAAATTAGGTATGAACAGGTTGTTTCTCAGGGCATGAGTTGTGTTACTCTTCCCTGTTCTCCCAAAGGCTATTAACTGTTGCTGGTATAGTTTTCTGTGGAATTTGCTTTGTAAAATAATCTCTGCTTTTACATACTTGAGTAGTACTATTAATCCTTGTCCAGTCTGTGGCACAAAGGAGCCATGCCTAGTGTCAGGTAGTGATCATAGTGGTTTTCAGGTGTTAAAGGCATCCATTTCAGCTGCATCTGTAAGAATAAGTGGCACTTTACTACCATTGGAAGACACGTGGGTGAAGCCTTTGAAGGTGATATGTGTAATGTGAAATGAGTCAGGACTACTATTGTATTGTTCAAATGTATCTCCAGTTCTGGAATCTTCTTACAGAATACACCACAATATGAAACATGAGCTAAATGTATCAATAATGATCACCTGAGAGCTCTGTTGCCTCTTCGTGTAAATACCTTTTCTCTACTGCTATGAACATGATCTTGAGATGTGGCCTTAAGTCTTTTTTATACCATGTCATTGAAAAACATCAGCTGTGCTTATAATCCCCTTTGAAGGAATATGGAATTTTGAAATTCATAATTATGCAAATACATTTGGAGACTTTTTAAAGTCTCCTTGGCTTGCTGACAATAATAAAGTCTTGTTCTTAAGAGTATTGAGAGACGAGCAAGGTGTAAAATAATTTTTTGCTGTTGTCACTGTGGCTTTCCTTCAACTTCTATTCACAGTGACATTGGTTATGTTTCGGTTCTCAACCTGGATGGTTTCTTCTTGTACTGAATGACTCTGGGTGACGACATTGATGTGCATTACCATTTCATTTTAGCCAGTTCTTGGAGCTCTGTATTAGGTCAGGTCAGGTGTTGCTCTTTGATACTAAGATACTGCTGCAACTCAGGAAATATTTTGGAATACTTTGTAAAGCAAAAATAGCAAAAGAATTTCTTAAAAACCATTTAGGTTCCATATAAGAGAGACTCTTAGCTCCTTGTAAGAGATAAGATCATTTCTTGTCTTGGAAACTTGCAAGGGCAAGAATAATAAAATGGAGAATAATAAAATGTTCATTAATTAACTCTTCTAAAGAAATGGTAGTTGCTGCTAAATTATTTTCAGTTTACTGAGATTTTTTAATCTACTAAGGTGGATCTCCATTAGTAGAAAAAAAATTTCTATTCTTTCATGTTCATGGGCTTTTATTTACCTACCTTGCAATGATACTATGTGTGGACTAATGTTAGTGGTATACTCAGCACTTCAGCACCTTGTTTTAGAAGTTCATAGAGGTACTTTAAATTAAAGAATAAAACCTCCATGATCTTTTCATCCCTAGTTAACCTGTGACCTCCACTGTTTCAGGCTGAGAAAAATATTTTCATTGCTACATCCCAAAGTTCTGAGTATGCTGGTCTTGCTGTTTTGTAGATGGGGAATGGGGGAAGCATTTGGGGCTTTAAGCTAAATATTGATCAAATCCAAATCAGTCAGTTGAGTGCTTAAGGCAGGAGAAGCCCTCAGTGCTGAATTCTAGTTCTGTCCTCTGCTTTGTGGTGGCATGGAGAGCACAGCTGCTGTCCCTCCCCCAGGAGAAAAGGGAAGGCAGGCCCCAGGGCATTTGAATAGTTTGTGCTCTACAGACTTAGCGTGATGAAGTAAATATGGGGAAGACACTGCTGAACTTGATATAGATGAGTTTTGCTAGTGCGATGTTCAGATGTACTTTGAGGTAAAGAAGGAAGAGACAGGACTTGGAGGTTTTGTGGGCTTTGGTTTTGTTTGTTTTTTGAGGAATACTGATTTAATTTTTAATTTAGTTTAATTTCTGTGCCTGTCTATACATTAAATGTGATTATAAAAACCAAACATTTAAAATTCTTGAACTATCTTGTCATTTCCTACTAACCTTTCCTGTTGCTTCTTAAAAGTAGAAATAATGTCTTCATAGCTGAGGCATTCTGTTTGTGCATCAGTGTGCTGGCAGTCATGAACCCAAGGAGGTTATCAGCTTTCAGTATGTGTTATAGAAGTCTATTGCAAAATTAAAAAGGCTGACTTTAAAACATCCTTTCATTGTGAGATTCATCAATATTTGTGGAAAGGAGGTGTTTTACAGGCTTAAAATTACTTTTAAAAGTGTCTATAAACATACATAATTATACTTTGTTTCCTCCACAGGCATTTGTAAAGGATGTGCATGAAGATTCAATAACAGTTTCATTTGAAAACAAGTAAGTGTATTGCTGGTGTTGTACCTGTAAATGACAGAGTATCAACCTTGCATTTGATTGATGTAAATATGGCTTAGTGCAGAGTAGTGTATATTAGATACACTAAACTTGCTGCTGGCATGTTTTAAAGTTATGTTTAGTATCTACTATTTTGTGATATTTCTGTATAAATGCTTTTAATGGTTTAAATGCTTTCAAGTGCAAAACCATAGTAACATGGGTTTTGCTGGGAAGACAATCATGTTGTCACTGAATTTACCTGATGACAATCCGTGTTTGAGTAAGTCAGCAGTTGTACCATTACTGACTCTTGCACGTGTGAATGTCTTGCCTTAGTTTTAGAAGATTCCATTATTACAAAATTTGTTCTGTAGATAAGTGATGAATACCAATTTTCTGATCTAGAAACTAAAATTATCCCATCTTCATTAAG
>WBNQ01075606.1:0-25199 GCA_013401375.1 Spizella passerina
CATAACAACATGATATACAATAACTTCATACCATAAAGAGGTTACTCTGCATGTTCATGAAATTATTGTGTGTTAGTGGACTTAGATTATTAGATAACAGCTCCTGAATTGAGAGCTATTTGCACTGCCACCTTCCAACAAAAACAAGTGTACCATAACTCTACATAGCACCTTATGAAACCTAGCACAATTCTCAACCAAGAGCCAGAAACAGAAAATTAACAGAAGCTAAGCCTTAAATTTAAGATTTCATAAACTAATAGAATTATTGATTTTCTATCTTAAGCTTGAAAAAATAATTGAATTGAAAACTTTTATATTTCATAAGATCTGAGTTCAGGATTCTTTTTTGCCAAGATTCATAGCTTCTTTGAAAATAAATTCTTATCTTACTTCCCCAATAAAATTTAAAAGTAAGAATTTCTGCAAGTGTCAGCAATTACAATATCCCCTTTGACACTGAATGTTGGCAATAAGATGAAAATAGAGTTATTCTTTTCTCTATTAATGCATCTAATTCTTTGGAGTCTGTAACTATGCTTTTGGACTCTTACCAACAATGCCATAATGGTACATGGAAGTGTACAGGTCACAGACACGACAGGAACCTGGAGCAACCATTTGGGACCCTATGGCACAAAGCACCACCTGCCATCTAAATCTGAGAAACCTTTCTCTTAGTGCTGTGTTGTAACCAAAGACGACAACTGCATAAAGTCAGCCTAATGTTTGAAACCCTGAAAGGCTGACCCAAAATGCACTCAGGTCAGTGAGCCTTTCTGTGTGTCCTCAGGCCTTGTATTAACTTATGATGCCAACCTCCAACTGATAGATTAAATCATTTGCATTACTCATGCAGAGATAAACTAACAAATTAGGCATGCAGCAAACTAAGGAATTAAATTTACTGCAGCCTGACACTGCCTGATTTGCCTGGATGCAGTGATTTCTTGTACTGGTAAACTGTAGGTACAAAAATACTCATGGACAACTAGGCATTTCAAATATTTTATGGATATATTTTTCCACTCATATAAAGCCTTAGTTCTGGCTGAGTTTGCTCAGTTTTTGTAAAATTGTACTTCAGGTAAGAAAAATAAACCTCTAAGCAGCACTAAAAACCCACAACCACCAATCTGAAGTTATGTTAAATATGCTGAAACAAACACCTGTACAAGTATGTGCATTTCATGATCTTAACAGTGGATAAATAAGTAGGGATACCCTCTCTTCCATCATGCTTTAGGCTGGATGGCTCCTCATCCANTGTTCTGTACCTGTATGGTCATAGCTCCAAGGCTGACAGAGCTGGAGAAGCGTTTCAACGATGCTCTTGAGCACATGGTGTCATTCTTCGGGCTGTCCTGTGCAGGGCCAAGAGCTAGACTTTGATGATCCTTGTGGGTCCCTTCCACCTTTGAATAGTCTGGTTCTATAAATAAGAAACTGAAGCAATCAGAATTTTTAATTAAACTCTGTGCATAATTTTTATTATTTAATTCTTTGCGCCACACTGAAGTCAAATCTATAATATCTGATTGTGACTCCCAGCTGCTACTGTGTATGTTCTGCAATGAACACTTGAATACATCTCCTATCAGTAACTAATTTGTCTTGCTTTGGCCCAAAGCTGTTGTGACTGGAATTTCCATCACTAACACTTTCTGTGCAACCACGCTGACAAAGATATTTGAACATTTCATACTCACCTTTGATTTTCCTAAGTGATTTTCAGTTTATTTAAAACTTCTGCGCTATTTCCTTCTACTTCCTGTAAAAAAGACATATATGGTGAGAAACACTGAAATACTTTTTGGTATATAACAAAAAATCTGCAGCAATACTAATTGGCAATATGTCTGATCAGCATATAAAATACTCCAATGTTTTTTACTCCATTAACCTTGACATAAATTATAGTAAGTAGTCTCTGTGTGACAGGAGTTTTAATTTAGCACTACATCTCAAGTTACATACATCTTTGAGTCTGACATAGAGCCTCTCTTCTGGCCAGTTTTCTCCCTTGAGGGAAACTGAACACACAGTGAAACCAGGTCTTACCATATAAACAAGGAAGGGTGTTCACAGCACCATTTTTTGGCTACAGCAGTACTATGCTACAAATGACTTGATTTTGTCTTTCAGCATCCATGACCATTTTAGATTGAGCTGCTAGACAAAGCTCTGCATACAATGAGCTTTGTGCTTCACATTTCACCAATAGCTGAAATGATGCCTGCTTTTTGGCTGCTGACATAGAGCTTCAGACTTCAGAGTCTGCAGCAGAACCTAAAATTGTTTTATTCAAACTATTACTCACTTCTCTCAAGACATCTGTTAGTTCCTATATTTTACAGAAGTCTTTCCAAGTTCCTGTTGCTGAGCTGTTCCATGAATTTTATATGTCAGGGTTATCTACCACAGGCTTTTGCCTCTTTCCAGTGCCTTCAGTATAGTTGGAAGGAGGAAGATTTTGCAGCTTTGATTTACATATTTACATCAAAGTACTCTAATAGCTTTCCACAGTAGTTTAGGAAAAGATGGGGGGGAAGTAATTATACCCATAACTTTCCACTTTCTAGAAGGCAAAGCACAGCAGGCCTAACCTGGAACTTGCTAGAGCCAAAGAGAAGATTTCCAGTCATTTGGGATTAGAGCTAGTGAAGGTAACTCATGTATAAACTAGTTTGCTGTACGCCTGAACCACACTGGGTTCTAAGGAGATAACTTTTATTTGGCATTGGAGAAATGTGTTTGATGAGTTGACTTTCAGAGTTTGAGCACGAAAAGGCAGTAACAGATCAGTTAAACAGATCTGTTAACATTCCAGCAAAAGAAAATGCATCAGACACACTTATCTTTTAAAAATAAAACCTCCATGGCAAGGAACATGTTACACTTATGTAGCATCATAAAATGTTATTAAAAGACTATGGCAATGCTCTGGTTTAATTAGAATGTTCTCAAATTATAGTGTGTTTTCCCTTTAAAATGAGGAGTTTTAAATGTTGAATTGCTGTTACAAATGGTATAACAAACTCAGAAAGCCTACACAAGGATTCAGCTGAAGTGTGCTTGAAGGGCCAAGTCTCCAAAGGCTGCAAGGGCCATTCCATTTTCCCTTATGGCTACTTAAGCAGTATAAGAGGTTTCCCTCCCTTGCTGATGTGGCTGTCTCCTGTTGGGACAACTATACAACATTGCCATCTGCTGACTCTCTCTTTTCATTGCAGTACAGACAAGCTCAGCCTCCCCCAAAAAATTCACTCTATAAATCAGCAATTTATATTTAAAGATCTTCTGAATATTTAAATCTATTTTTCAAAAAGCAAAAGGAAGGACTTCCCAAAGTGGATATTTTTTCAGAGGACCATGTTTTCATCTTATTGCAGGGGTTCCCTACTGTTGTCTCCTTATCACAAAGGTTCCATACCTTCTTGGTGTTTCTTGTGGGGTGCTCCTCAGAGCACTGACTCTCTCTCCTCCACAAAGCAGCCAAATGACTCCAGTTCCCTTCTCAACCAGCCAACCCTCTCTTTTATAGCACTCTGCTTCTCATTGGTTACAGCTGTGGCCTGGTAAAGTCAGGCCTGCTCCTAATCTTTGATAATTGGCCCAGCTGCAACTCTTTAGGGGGTAAGATTACTTTCTACAAAATCTTTATTTTCTTATATTCTATCCCCCTACAGGACCATATTTCCTATTTCATTTGTTATCTTGCCATGGGGGAGCACATGTTAGAGAGCTTACACAGGAACCTTACATAAGGCACATGGATCCTAAGTTGTCCTGTTAGCTAGGAAAAAAAAAGGAGGGGGGAAAAGGAAGAGTTCATGACTTACAGCTGCTGTTCATTGTTATCATATCTTGATACCAAGTAAATCTTCTAAACAAACCTCTTCATTTCCCAAAGCTCTCTGATGTTGAAGACCTGTTAAGTGCTTTAGAAAGAAGTGATAGACTTCTTTCTTGCACTCTTAGGTAGCAGTGCACAGGGCTGGTTGAAAAATTACACAGGTAAACCAATATTTTAAATATGTCATTGAATTTAAAGATGGTCAAACATATAACAAGAACACTAGTTGTACTTATACCTGCAATTTTCATGTTATGAAATTTTTTTCAGCTTTTCTGAGGCTCTTTGGCGCCTGTTTTATTCAGAGTATACTTAATTAATTAATTTCATCTCCTGTCAACTGGCATAACTGCTTCAGGAGACAATAAGTTTGGAGATATGTTTGACCTTTTAGATGCTTAGTCAAACATAAACCTTACATGAGCAACTGCTGTTTGCCCACCATTAGGACCGACACATTATCCCCTACCCATGCTGACTGTACTTCTAGCTGCCTGAAATTACCTCCTCACTTCACACAGCTGGAACCCTTATCAGCATAACTGGTGACAAGGACACATTAAAGTGCCTTTATTGAAATCCTGTGCTGTTTCTAACTGCACAACAGCCAGAAGAAAAGGAATACTGTTTGTGAATGCTGAATGCACTAATCCTGCAGAAATTTGCAAGCACCTATGTTTTATAGTTTAAGTGGTCCTCACACAGGCCACTTTCAGTATATAAATTTTAGCCCATGAACAAATTTCTGCAAGTTCTGTACCTTGGATTACACAGCATTCAATACAAGGCTATCTCTCACTGCTTTCTTTGTACAGCACCAAAGACTATGAGAGCTGAACCAATAATGATGGAGCCTAGTGAATCACAAAAAACCAAACAAGTAACAACTGTATTCTGTAAACAAGTATTCATGTTAATATTTGTCATTTTACTAAAAATTAATTGCTTGATATCAAGAATTCATCAAAGACTTCTGAATCAATCTAGACTTAAACTTGACATTCTTGTCTGCATCTGAAATGTGTTCACAGCTGTGGTCATTCCTATATACTAGTGAATAACCTCCAGAAATTTTTGGTTATTCCAGCATCCAGAAATGAGATTTCAAAGGAAATCAGGAGACCGTCCTATCTTTCCCTCCTCGAAGTCACTAGGCATTTCAGCATTCATTTCAAGGATAGATGATGCCAACTTGGAATATTTAAAAATCCCACCCAGAACCTTTTTGTTTCTCCAGGCTAAGAAACAAACAAGTTAAAAATAATCATTCTGTTGTTTAATGTATATTTACTTGCAAATCCCCAGAACTGCAGCATGAATAGAGAAATAACTCCTATGTCTGTAGATTCCCATCTGACCTAGTGAGGGTCAGCCTACAAGACTCCCATTGCAGGGGCAGAGGCTAAGAGGCTGTGGTGAGCAGAGAAGAACCCCAACTAGGCACATGTTGTGTGTGAGGGTAAAATAAAGACCACTGAGGGGCAATATCTCAGTGCTGAAAGGTCCATCATGGTAGTACCTACATGGACGCCACTACTTCTTCAGAAATCTTACTAAGATGTTTAGAATTCATTATTTTTTTGCCTGTATTTTTTTAAGATTGTTTGCCATTATATGCACCATCATGGAAAACCACTATTTCTTTCTTCACAGTCTCTAGTGTGTTCATTTCTTCCCATTTATCAAGAACTTTACACCTCATAGATTCAAGCTGTTCTGAAACAGAGAGCAGTTTTTTGCTATTCTCTTCATCTCATGTCTGCTTCGGGTTTCCAGAAGTAAAAAAGTACATGCACAATGTAAAGAACAGAGCTGGCAGTGCAAAGCTAATTGTCATCCAAAGCTGTGTCCATGGGGTTCTTAGTAGGAATACCCACCTGTAAACTTGAGTTAACCATGCCAAGCACCCACAGTATTGTCCCTAGTTCTGTTGGGTACACACACCCCCTGTACCCACACTTTATTCCCACCAGGAAACGAATGCTGGCACATTCACGGTGGGTTGTGCCACTCACCTGTCACAGACACCCCCAACCAAAATCCTTTAGCACTTCATGCAAAAATAATCAGGCTCTGACAAAAAGGGAACAGAGTCAAGGAAGAAATTACTGAGTCCTAGCACAAAGAACAGATATTAGCACACAAGGAGCAGAATAAACACGCTGTACTCCCTTAGAAGAGTCCAGAAAAAAATGCACTTCAGAATTTTACAGGCCAGCTTCACTGTCACTTCACCCATTCACCTCACTACAAGTCAATAATGTTGTGTTACAAGATCCTACATGGCCAGCTCATGCTTCTGTCCAGCCAGGATCTTATTCGAGGCAGAGACCTTTTTGGCTTTTCACAGCTTGTCAGCAAGCTCGTCTGCAGGCTGTCAGTGTCCATGCTGCTGCAGCCAGAGCTGTGTTACAGCCCTTGCCAGCTCCTCATCCAGGTCAGGAGAGGAGCGGCATGCACAAATAGTGCCCTTCACTCCAGTGGTCTGTACTAATAGAAATTAACTTTCTTTCTTTCCCTGGGGGCAGTACAGCTGCGGATGGTCCTGCTTGATCTGTCTCCCACACCTGTGTCCTTGTGCAAGGGAAGCAATGGAGAACGAAATAGCCAGGAAAGATGGGTGCAGGGTTACCCTCCAAGGCTTTGCAGCTGCAGAAGGGAAGGAAGGAGGAAGGAAAGGCACAGGTGAAGGGAGTGAGAACATGGAAAGAAGGAACTGGCCTTTCTCTGCTGTGTGAGAGCTTCTAGCCTTGCTCTCTGGCTTGTCTCACTCCTGCAATGAACAGGTTAGGAAAATCCTGTTGACTGCGGGACTGCCTTGGATTTGGGAGGGGCTTTCAGACTCTGCAGCAATTCATTAGCCCTATTTGATATGTAACAGCTTTCTGCCAGGGTGTCAGATTCAGGACTAGGCACTATATTGGGTAATGATGACATTTCAGCATTAAAGATCACAGAACACCTAAATTTCCTACCCCTCCAAACAGCTTGCCAGAGGCAGGCAGCCCTCCTCTCCATCCCTCTGCTCTGGGTGCAGTGTCAGCACTCGCTCAATAGCTCCAGTGGGAGCCAGTAGCTTTGATGAAAAGTGAGGCAGGCTGGGGGAAGATAGTGTGAGCCACATGTGAGGGATGCACTGCTCATGTGGGGAGAGGGCCTGACCATGCTTCCTGCTGCTCCTGCCCTGGGGCCCAGCAGCCACTGGCTTCTCAAAGACCCTGCCTTTTGTGTGAAGCACTGTAAATGACAGAAGAGGCTAGTCTCACTCTGTGGATCAGAATAAGTGACTGGTCCTGGAAGGGCCTCAAAGAAATTTATCTAGAGAGAAGAAAATTATGCCTTCTGTTTTAGAAAATATTAAGAAAACTATCCAATGTTTAAATACACTCACATCTCCCTTTTCTCCTCTGAAGAAATTGTAAAGTTGTCATTTCAGGTTAACATTGATTGAACAATTTTTAATTGCTTGCATTAACACATCCCACATTAAAAAAAAACAAACAAACAAACCAACAACTCAACAAAACAGACCAAAAACCCTAAACAAACAAAAAACTTCCACTCAAACTATATTTGTTTAAACAATGTTTGTAAAGCTTTGTTCCCTATAGTGCCAGCATATGTTAGCACATGTGGCCCAAATTTCTTGGCTTGGGCTTCTAAATAGAGCAGTAAGACAAAAAGAAGAACAGCAACATTAACAACTTTCTGACTTGGCTAGTTTTAATTCCTCAGTGTGTAAATGAGGAAGACAGGGAGGGGAAGTTTGAGGTTAACTGAGTTAGTACTTCTGAAATTACCTGGCAAGGAGGAGAAAGGGAGAATCCTTTACCCATTGTTTAAATGCCTTTTAGTTCATTTTATGCAAAGCTATTCCTCAGACATGCCTTGGCCTGAAGAGCTCTGTGTTTTATTCACTAGCCCCGTGGGAGACCCAGAACCAATGACTGATTTCACTTTTTTTTTTTTTAGTGGTTGACTGCAAAGCAATGGAGCTCAAATTCTGTACCATGCTGCAGAAACAAACATAATCAGAGCAGCTGCATTCAGGCATACATTCATTGATGGGAAGACAGTCACACTAGGGAGAAATTTGGGCCAGTTTAGCTGCTTTAGAAAAAAAAAACCCAAAAAAAACACAATCACAGCTGGTTTGACTGTTCCTGACACTACACAGAAAGAAGATAAAGAAGATTTGGATCTTTCTCTTCTCTCAAAGAGGAACTTTACATCACCCCATGAACAGCTATTTCCTTATTTACCACTTTACAATTTACTAACCAGTATGTTCTCACACTCTGGAAGAAAATGGCTTTCAGAACAGGTTTTCACTAAAGCCATAAAATGCAGGTGTGCTATGGTCAGACTGGTTATACTTTATCCTGGCGACATTCAACAGGATTTCCTAGTTTCTCAGCAATCAGCTGTTTTATTTGTTTTACTCTTCCACAACTTTCCAGATTTATGTTTTTTTGTCCTACTTGAAGATCCTCATACAGATTCCTCACAGATCAAAAGACTTACTTATCAAAAGACACTGCTTTCTTGAGCAATACATCAATAGAGTGTAAAGCTCAGTGCTGTTACTGAATCAAAGCACCGAGCAAACCTCCAAGAGGGACTGGACTATTGTATGGATAACTACAGCATTCAGGACTGATACAGTGAAGGCTGAAAAGAAGCTTAGCAAGGGCACTTGAAAGCACATGATTCAGGGTTTAACCTCCTCATCACAGGCATGAAATCCAGTTACTGTGTTTCTGCCAGCTGGAGGGTTTCATGCCCTGAGACATCTCTAACACTTTAGCAAGTCTTCCACTGACACCTACTGGTTTCAGATAAGGCCAGGAGTAAAAGAAGTATAAGAAATATTATGCATCTGATTTCATTAGATATCAGCACGTTTTGATCACCCTAACAGGAAAAATCTCAAAAGTTGAGGCAATTTTTGTTTGGTTTTCCTTGTGGCCCTTGGAACCTTAATGGCATAAATTTGACACACATCTCTTTTCTGCTCAAATCAGAAGTGTTCTATCACTCACCTTTTTTATTTTCTGGAGTCTGATTCATCCATTGCACTATTTTTAATTATTTCATCAGTCTAGACTAGAACAAAAGAGAAGCTTCATAAATATCTTTTCAAGATCATATACAAAGGTAGATGTAAATAAATAGTTTTTACATACAATGAAGATTATTACATATGCCCAGAGGCCAAATGTTGCTCTAATAGGGCAGAGAGAAACTGAGGTTCAGTGAATCACAGCAAAGTGACTCCAGGTTTGAATGCTCAGTGATGCAAAGGAGAGAAGAATTGTCACTCTGTGAGGAGCTAACAGGATTCAATCGCTCTCCTCTTTATTAAAACTGCAGCTTCTTTTCCTAAGAGGAAGCCTCTTGTTCACTGAACAAGGGAAGCAAGTACGCATTGTTAGATGTTACAATAGCATAAGAGGACAGCTTAGTTCTCTGCCTACATATCTATATTCTTATTTTCTCTGCATCATCAGATTGCAAAAATTCTACCAGACATTTTAACATCTACTAATTAATGTTATTTAAAAAAAAAAAAAAAACCAAAGCAGTTTTGTATAAAAAGCTTTTCCTCTGCCCACCCTCCAAGGATGGTTTCCCTACACACAGAAAAGATTACACATGATCTGTGGCAAGAGGAAAAAATTCAGTCTTAGGCTGTCAGTAGTAAGCAATGCATGCAAATGACTCAAATTTCAGTTGTTGCTTTTCATGCAAATCTAGCAAGTTGACATTAGGATAGCACAAGTGCCCAGACTTCTCTGGAAACAGACTGTCTTCAGAACTGAACAGTCTTATGGGGCACTGGCTTTTTATACCAACAGCTGACAAATCTCTCAAAACTCCTTTAGATAATTCTAGGATGTTTATCATTATTCCCTTTCACCACTTTGGCAGAAGACAAAATGTCATATTCTTCCCCTTTGTCTCTAAAATATTTATAAAAGCTTGCACAAAAATCAATCTCTGAATAGCCTAGATAAAATTTGCATGTGCAGGAGCTATAAATATTTCACACTATGCCCTGTTCCATCTTAAATTCATGCCAGTTTGACTATCCCATGGTAACATGTCATGAATTCTCTCTCTGCAGGCAAGTATAGACACAGATTACTGGGTCATTGTTAGTCACCTTTCTGCTTACCTTAATGAAAGCTAATGGCCCTGAGTGTCTTTCACACTCCAGTATCTTAACTGCAGAATCATGCAAAATACCTTTCAAAAGCACAGTGTAAATATTGTATAGTGCACACACTAAATATACCAGAAACAACAATTGAAAAGACATAAAGGACCTCTTGAGTCACCCAGTCTTGTTAGAGTTAGATTTCCAAGACAAAGACATGGGTAAAAAAAGGAACCAGAAGCTTAGTGAAATAGTGACTTGGTAATTCTTCAGGTTCAGAGAGTGGAGTGGGCAAGACCAAGAAAGCAGGTAGGCTGCCAGAACAGCTTCCAAACCTAAAGGTTAGAGTTCTATGGCAGGTTTCAGCCATTCAAAGCTTTTTCCATTTTTTAATAGATCAAGGGTTTGTTTCAAATTAAAAAAATTAATGAATAAAAAAAGAAGACTATGGACAGTTTTCTGAACACATCACAGCCAGTAAATATTAAGACTCAAACTCATGTAAACCCCTTGCTCTTGGACAACCCTTTCTGGTGTTATGCCACAGAGCGGCGAGACACCCAGCCTAGACAAAGCTCTGATGCTGTCAGCTGTGCCATGTTCATCATTACCTTTCACTTCATTTCAACAGATTGTCAATATCACACAGGTACTCCCAGGCCCATTGCTAAAGAGAGTGGATAACTAGGGGAAATCCTCAGAGCAAATCCACAGGATTGTCTCTGGGTCGATGGAGAGCACAGGCCTAAGAAGCTGTCAGAAACAGAGAGGTCTAGTTTTGGAGTATGAGAAGTAAAAAAAAAAAAAAAAGAAAGAATACAAAAGGATGAGATAGGGAAATGGGCAGGGGCTGAGAGGTCCAGGATGAACTGGGGTGGGCTCCTGTGCCATGAGCCAGGTGGGAAGAGGCTCCAAGGGGGGCTGGGCATAGCTCCAGGTCAGGTATAGCTCTGCCCTCAGATCTTGACATCGCCTCTGTGCTCCCCTTGTGCACCCATAGTGGAAGACACCTTTCCTTGTGCGTTTTCCTTTCAGCACAATTGAGATGTCAGGGGAGGGAGAAGCAGGGGAAAGGGGCATGTAGCACTTCTCCTGGAAGCCTGAGGCAAACACCACCCTCTGCTCAGCAGCATTTCTCCAGTAAACCTGGCAAAACCTGACATGGATCTACCAAAAAGAAGACAGAAGGACAGCAGGTTTGACACTTCAGAAATACAGCACAGTCTAATCACACAATGCTCTGCTTATTCTGTAAGCAGCTGCTGTCTCAGATTTCCCTACTGGGGGTTGCTCCTACAGAAACTGTTGTCAACAATAAAGCAAAGGGCAAGAACTAGATCTCTGGTGTCAAACAGGGAGTGAGAGAGTGCCCATATCTGACTTTAAATACTTCATTTCTCTGTAGCATCACCAAGGAAATGAGCTAATATTGACAAATAAGTACCACCTTGTACTGTGTTATAAGCAGAGAGTCCAGAAGAGCTCATGAATTTAACTGAGAGGAAAGAAGACTATAAAAAAATGCTTAACAGTCCAGATTAAGGACTCCTGTTTCAGTTTGGCTCCAGGAAAATCATACCTTTTGTTCTGTGACAGAAGGTTTTCTTATTCTGCCACCTTTGGGTTTTTTCAAAACCTAGAGATAATAAATTGGATTTCAACTATAGCAACATCATTCTCAGCACAGTTCACTTACCCAAGTAGCTGCTCTTCCTCAAGGACTGACTGACTTCTCTGTCCTCCTCTTCCCCTTTCTTTCCCATAAATGTTGGATATTAATGTGCAATTATTTCCCCCAAAAATATAGAGGAATGTGTATTTTGCCCCCTCAGTTATCACTGGGAGAACCAATGTAGAATTTCTATCATGACTACCAGCACATTACAGAGTCTGTACTCTATCAGAGTATAATTTTCAGCTACAATATTTTAGTTGTGTTCCATGTACAAATCACTGCCCTAATTGCTCAAGAAAAAAAAAAACAGATTTTGAACCAAATAAAGAATTTCAAGTATTCTAATTCAACATAGTGAAAAAATCAAAAGAAAAAAAATAGAAAACTACCTGGTAAGAAAGATAAGAAATATTGCACACAGGTGACCATTAAAGTGAAAGATAGAGAAATAATTCACCAGTAGGCTACAGACTGATTTTTTTTTCCCCATAAACATTTTAAGGATTTTAACATTAGGGCTCAAAAGTTAGAAGGCTGGGATTTTGGAGGGGCTGGTTTTGTTTGGGGAAGAGGAGGTTGTTTGTGGGTTTTTGCTTTTTCTTAAATAATGTTTTTAACAAAGTCCTTCAGCAATAACTAGATGCTCAGGGTCAGTTTGTATTATTCACAAATAGAGAAAACCTGGGAAAGAACGCGTCCATCTTTCCTAAAGGCTGTCTGCCCTTCTCTCCTGACCACACAGAGATATTTCAGCAAGTGAAAATGTAAGTGTGGCACATGATGCTACTCTCTGGCAACCTGGGGGACACTGCAGGAAAAAAGAGTGATGGTTTGCTGCTATGCAGTTAATTAAAAGGCATAAAGTCACAGTAGGAACACATGCAAGGGCTTGTCTCACCAGTAGGGCCAGAAACAGAACTGGGAATGCACTAAAGACAAAAATCACATGGCTCTTGTAGCCATGCAGTTCAATTGCTGGTCAGTCAAGAAAAATTGGATGAAATAACACACACACAGAGACACACTCTCATGACCCTAATTTAAATGAATAAATGAAAGCAGTGACTGAAAGCATACCCTGTTCCTGAATCAATTAATATAAGTATTTGCAATTCACCTTTTTCCCCAGTGGTATTTCTTCCAGTCTTGTGGCCTGTGCATGTGCAAAGATGTGCAATTCCTCTTTTCTCCTTGATTTCTCCTTTCTCCATTAACATGTTGAAACTTACAGAATGAAATTATGTCAGTTCAAATCACTGAGCAGACTGGAAATCAACTTTCTATACAGGCATCTCTCTTAACACTTGTATTCACTGTTCTTGTTTGCTTACCTGTGTACAATGGGAGAAGGAGCAAAAATGAGGAAGAAATTGGCTATCCCCTTTGAGACCACAACTGATTAAATGTTAAAAAATTATGAAGTCCATGAAGTTCATTTGATTTTAAAGTGTGAGCATTGAGCAAGACAACAAGCAGACCTTGGAACACATTGCATTCTTTAAAAGTAACTGTTAGCTTAGATTGTGCTCATAATTCACATAGACATAAGCCAAGAACCCCTAGCTAAGGGATACAACAGTTAAAATAATACACTTAGAATCTCATAGTTATACATTGCCAAGTCTGAGTAATAAATCTGGGCAAGAGAAAGAAGGGGGTCTCTCAGGCAACCTGTGCTGGGCTCCTCTGCCGTGGGAACTTTTTCTCAAGAGAACTGCTGGCCTCACTTCAAAGTGCTCTGTGGCTAAGATTAAATTTTTCACAACAAGCCATTTAGGTAGATAATACACTATGACAGTTTTTTTCTTTGTGAATACATTTGTTTAAAACCAAGGCTGGTAGTAAGTCCAACCATTTAATCAAAGGACAAAGACTGACATCACTGCTAGTTAGTACAGTTTTCTGTTAAGCTTTGTACCAGACTTGCTCTATCTCATCAAAGTTGTACTGATGCAAATTGTTTTTGGGGAAAAGGTTTCCTGGTAAAAAATGCTTCAAAAATTACAAGACCAAGTTGTTACCCTGATATAATACTGCACTTTGCCTCTTGTGTTCCCCCCATCCCTTCTTCCTTTTACTCTGACCTCTTAGCTCAGAGGGAGAGGAGAAGGGCTGCTTAATGATATTGACTGAGATGGGAGGTGGTCAACTTTTGTGGCAAGTTCATTAACTGTGTGGCCGGTGATATTTTCTAAACTCCAGTGGAGGTATGTATACAAGACAAACAACCTCTGCTTATTTGTCTAATGATTTCCAGTTTCTGCTGTACTTGGGCTTCTGTTGGCATGGCTGTTTCAGTCAAGCCTGACCTCTATTTTCTGTGTTAGCAGTCACAGTCCAGCAAACACCATTGCTGAATATTCTCTATGAAACGCCCTTCATAAATAAGCTGGCACCTCACAAAGGATGAAAACCTGACTATAAGTACCACAGTGAGGGACAAAGTGCCAAATTCTTTCAAACGTTTCTCTCATCTACATGACATGTCAGTTTTTGTCCAGGCCATAGTAGTAGATGTGTCTTACAAGGACTCAACTAAGGAAACACAGGGGATTGGGTCTTTGAAAAGAAGAGAGAGGTGATTTTGCTTAAACCTCTTTCACTTTTCTGGAACACACAACCAATGCACCCAGAAAGATAATGCCAAATTTACCTTTCCATCCACCTGGAGACTTTTTCTTACTTTAGGAAGCTTGCTTTCATGCTACTCTAATATTTTGCTGTTAAATCATTTGGTAACAGTTCATGGTTTGCCACAAACTACTCCTGGAAATGCAAGAACTTGTTAAACTGCTCAGTTTAAGCTAGACCTGCCAAGTGTGAAGGTATGAACTGGTATTCCCCTTTGACAAGTTCTACAGCCATAACCTCTTACACATCTAACTCATCTCTTTTGATGACTCTCATAGAATCTGTCAGTTCCCTCCTCTTTCCTTTTTAGTGCTTTCAACTTTAGTATTTCCTGTGGAATAGAAAAATCTGCTGAGGCACTAACACAAGTCACAGGTGACTGTGGACGTCTGTTGTTAGGGCAGAAAAATTCAAGCTTTGCTGGAAGCAAAGGGATGCTGGATGACAAGTTACCTGAAAATCTTCTAATCTTCTTTGCTCTCTCATTTTCAGCTGGGAATTCTTTCTATTATGGAAAAAGTTTGTTTCCTGGCAGAGTACCATCATCCCTGTTTTATTTTTTCTGAAGGTTTACAAAAATTCTTTTGATTTAAGTGTTCAGAGGTGTAGAGTTTAAGATTTGTTCTGTAAGCCATTTCCACACTAAGAGATGAGTCAGGCTCCTTGCATGACAGTTTCTTTCCATGGTAAAATGGATAGCTGCAATACACACTTAAAAGAAGGAGAAAAGATAAAATACACTTTAAAAAGGGAAAAGTTTAGATGACAAAATCCCTCAACACACAACAAAACTATTCTACTTTTGGGACAAAGTATTTTACTCAGTTATGGCCTACAAAAATATGCTGCTTTCTCCTACCTTCTCTGGTTGACAGCTGGACGTGAGCCAATGTGTACCCAGGTGACCAAGAGGGCCAATGGCAGCTTGGCCTGTGCCAAGAACAGGGCAGCCAGCAGGACCAGGGCAGTCCCACTGCACTCAGCATGGTGAGGCTGCACCTCAAGTTCTGTGTTTGTTCCAGTCCCCTCTCTACAAGTAACACATTGAGGTGCTGGAGTGTTTCCAGAGAGAGCAAGGGAACCTTGTGAAGGGTCTGGAGCACTAGCCTGATGAAGAGGAGCTGAGGGAACTAGGGTTGTTCTGCTTGGAGGAAAAGAGACTCAAAGGGCACCCTATTGCTCTCTACAACTGTCTGAAAGGAGGTTGTACCAAGGGGAAGGTCAAGCTCTTCCTCCAGGTAACAAGTGAAAGGATAAGAGGAAATAGCTCTTGTACCAGGGAAGGTTTAGCTTGGATATTAGGAAAAAATTATTCACTGAAAAGGTGGTCAGGCATTGGCATAGGATGCCTGGAGAAGTGTTTGAATCACCATCCCTGAAAGCATTCAAAAGTTGTGTGGATATGGCGCTTGGAGATATGGCTGTAGTGATGAGCAGTGTGGTGCTAGGTTAATGGTTTGACTTCATGATCCTAAAGTTCTTTTCCTGTTGTCATCTTATTGCAAAAGCTCCATACCTTCTTGGTGATTTCTAATGGGCACCTCCTCACAGCACTGACTCCTTCTTCACAGCACAGCCAACAAACTCCAGCTCTTCCTTCACCCAGCTAACCCACTCTTTTATAGCACTCATCCTTATTGGACACAGCTGTGTAATAACACAGCTATTCCTAATCTTTGATAATTAGCACAGCTGCAACACCTCATGGGTGAGATTACCTTCTGCACTATATTTTCTTACATTCTATCCCCCCACATTTTCCAGCCTTAAGGATTCTATGATTGTTATCCACAGCAGTATACAAGTAGTCAGCCAAACCTGGAGGCACCTGCATGTTCCAGTGAAGCTCAGACTCTGCCCACACCCCTTTGTTGCACAGTCTGTGGCTTTTCTTCCCCTAGGTCTCCCCATGAATTTTGCTGCTTGTGAGGGCAGCTTCTTCTGCCAGTTCATTTACATTGGGCCTAAGTCTGATCCCTTTCTATGCTATGCCAAATAATTCCTTTCTCCTCACTTCGCACTGGAGAGGTGCAGGCAACATCAGTGACAGAAGGCCAAATAAATGTTAGAAAACCTAAGAGCCTGAATGACCAGATTAGGTAACACTCAAAGTAAAGTGTTGCTAACTTGGCTAAACCTGATTAACAATCTGTCTACCATATGTGAAAAACTGCCTAAAATAGTCTTAAACAGGTTAGCAGCTGCTTTTGAATATAGCTGTGGACTGTTTCTTTACCGACTGTGACAATGTGACAATGCTGTACATTTGAGGTCTGTGTCTAAAAGGAAGACAGAAAGGAAATGAGTACAAAAGCTCATCAACTTTACCTTCAGCTTCCAAAAACAAATAAAAAAGAGCTGGGGAAAAGTAAACTTACTCTAAGCCTCCACATGGCAAACAATGAGCTAACAAGGAGCTGAATAACAGCCACTATGATGGTTCAAGAGCATCAGTGCAGGAGAGGCAGTTGTGTATTTTTAATTTACTTAGGCTTTTGGAGTTACTTTTTGTACTACTGTTTTAAGTAAGCAAAACCAAAAAAAAAAAGAAAATTATCTGGATCAACAGGCTAGCTTGAGTGCAAAACAAAAACATCAAGAACTCCATACAGCTACATTGAAAGAGTACTTATAAAGACTCCCTGTCCAAATTGAAGAAGTAACAAGCAAATCTATATGGAGATTTATCCTGAACCTGTATCTAATTTTCCCAGCATTTTTGTTTACACTTTGGATGATGGAATACAGAGTATGCTTGTTAAATTTGCAGATGACATGAAATGGAGAGGGGATGCAGATATTCTTAGAGACAGAATTGGAACTGAAAATGCTCTTGATAAACTGGAAAATTCTCAGAACTGCTGGATGAACTTCAGCATCTACAGAAATAAGCAGCTGCCCAATGGCCAGCAGCAGCTGGCTCAGTGGAAACTCAGGAACATGGTGGATGGGTTGATCAGCACAAATGAGCAGTGTCAGTGTGGTGAGCAAGACAAATGCCATTTTGGGATAGACAGAAAAATCCGTGGTCAACACATAGCAAATGGGAATACTTCTGTCACTGTTGCCAACACAGAAAGGGGCTTTGGCCATATATTATGCTCAGTTTCAGTCACCACGCTTCAGAAAACATTTAAGACAACAGGAGGATTCCAGAAGAGAGTAAGTTGAAACCATAACTGAGAAGAAAATGTACATGGGTGCAAGAATTCAATTTAGCCTGGAGAAGAGACTACAAGAGGGAATACAGCAGAAAATATATTTGTAGCATGGCTGGAAAGATTTTAGGAGTTCAATAATTAAAAACCATATCTCCAGTGTTACCCTGTCTTGCTTTTCCCAGTTTTTCCAATTCCCAGGTGAGCAGCCTGTGGTGACCAAGAGCAGACCCTAACTGCTTCTTGCTACTCAGGAAAAGAGACTGTGAAACTGAAAGACACAGAAAATTTTATAAACTGTTATCTAATAGAACAGAACTATATTATGCTTTCATCAACAATATGACAATTAAGAGGAGGGGGAAAGAAATTTAATTTTCCCTCCTTGGCACCCAATTTTTACCTGTTTCGGTCTAAATGTCACTTTTAATTCCAGAACTATTTAATTTTTCCTATGATTGACTTGTGCTGGAGGGATGGAAATGAGCATTCTAAGAAGGTCGTGATTTTTCTCATAAAAACGTGCAAGAGAAAAAGCATATTGCCTCCTGTTGAATAAAGGATAAGCAGTGACTGCTGCAGCTGAGGACAATCTGCCTCACTGGTCACATTTGCTCCTCTTTTTCATCTTTAAACTGACACAAAACCCTCTTGTGGAGACTACTGTTATTATTCTAGAAATGTAGCACTAGGCTGGCTAGGTATAGAGCAGAGAATGGGAATGTTTTTCCATTCAGAATACAGCCTGGGCTGATCCTGAAGGGAAATCTCATCCTGGGTTGGGATAAGCTCATAACCAGATGCTGCCACTTCATTTCCTCTCTGGGCAGAACACAGTAGTCTGAAAACTTCTACACAAAAACAGCCTTTGATTCAATCCTCATTTAAGCTGAAGATTTAAGATCTAATTGGAAAGGAGATGAGGTGAAGCACAATGTAAGGCGTGAAGCAACACAAACCAAATATGAAATTATTTTCTTGAACAGTTCAAGAGCAGGAATTTTCTATTTTTTTCTCCTTAGTGAGTCTCTCAATGACCAGATAGCAAGGATGAACACCTGAGAGCCTGTAGCTCCTGCTAGGGAATATGTCTGCATCCTGTCAAGCAAAAGCTTCCAAAGGCTCTGGGCAGCAGAGGCCCTTCCCCTTCCAAGATCCTCTCCAGTGCAATTCAGACTAGCCTGCTTCTATAAACCAATCCCACCATGCCTCTGTAGTCTATAATACAGGAAAACACTGCTCTGAAAGGGAATTATGTCCTTGAACACACCTGCATCGCATAGGAACAAGCACAAGAGAGCAGGAAATTAAATGCTTAACAAAAAGTAGGGAGGTAGAAAAGAAACAGTTTGGGAGACCTTGACAGGCTGGAGGAATTGTCCAATAGGAACCTCTTGAGGACCAAAAAGAAGTAGCATACAGCTGAGGTGCTCTAACCCCACACAACTGTACACGCTAGGTGTGAGCAGATCTTTGCAGAAGGGTACTTGGGAGATTCTGGCAAATTGCACAAGAACCAGCCATGTGCCTTGCAGTGAAGGCCGCTAATTGCTGTCATCTTCTTGCAGGGGTTCCATACGGCTGGCTCCTTATCACAAAAGTTTCATACCTTCTTGGTGTTTCTTGTGGGCAGTCCCTCAGAGCAGTGACTCTTTCTTCTTCACAAAGTAACCAACTGACCCCATTTCCCTTCTCAACCAGCCAACCCTCTCTTTTATAGCACTCTGCTTCTCATTGGTTACAGCTGTGGCCTGGTAAAGTCAGGCCTGCTCCTAATCTTTGATAATTGGCCCAGCTGCAACTCCCTAGGGGTAAGATTACTTCCTACACTATCTTTATTTTCTTATATTCTATCGCCCTACAGCTAATCACTTACTAGGCCACACAAGCACATGCATAGCCAGCAGAGAAAGGAAAACTCTTAGTCCCCTGTATTTCACATGGCTAGGCCTGCCTGGCTCATGGTGTCCAGTCTGTAGAGCAAGCAAGACAATGACAAAGAAAGTCCAGCAAAGGAACACTAAAACTGCCAAGAGGCTGAAGCACAGGCCACCTCAGGAAGAGCTTTTTTGTATCACCCAGAGATTAGACCACTAATGAGAGGCAGGAGTAGTGGGTTGGATGTAAGGAAAAAAATGTGCATAGAAAGAGTGGTTCAGCACTAAAGTAACATGCACAGAGAGGCTGTGAAAGCTCCCTGCTTGGAAGTGTTGGCAACTCCACTGGATATGGTGCTGAGCATCCAATCAAAATTTATTAGTCCAACATGGAATAGGGCTGAACTGGGCGAGCTCTAGAGCTCCCTTCCAACTTAACTTTTACTGTGTTTCCAGGAAGGTCTTTAAGCTTGCAAATGAAATGCTTTAAAGTCAGGAAATACCTTTATGTGCTTCCCCTTGTCTTCTGTTGTGTACATTCAAGCTGCACACTGCAGGTGGCAGAGAAGCAGCAGCAAAGATGAGCAAGCACTGTTGTAGTCACAGTGCCTGCAGAATGTAAGTGAGGCAAGGTCTGTAGGAAGAGGTAATCTCTTTTATTAGACTGACTGATATACTTATAAGAACTTGGATGGGATTTCAGGCTCACAAATTCTTCTTCAGCCTGAAAATAGAAGCAGCCCACTTCAGCGCTAAACACAGGTTGAAAATGGTTACTCTGAATTTAGCTAGTTATATTTATCATTTAGACCATCTGAGAAAAACCCCCACATAATTGGCACTTGCAGAGTGAAAGATTTGTTAACTAAATTTTCATTTCTCCTCTTAATATACCTTCTCAAAGAGGCAGAGGGCTATTTTTGCCTGCAGAACATGAGGGTGGAAGAGAGGTTTAAAAGTGTGACAAAGCAGCTCAGTACATCTGAGCATAACTTCCCAAGAGTCAGGGAAGCTTGGGATGCCCTTAGCAAAAGACACACACATGTGCCAAGCTCAGCGTCAGGTTTTGGATAAGGGCACTGAGCAAGGGCAGCCCTACAGCATGTGTCATGTTGATCACTGAGGATTATGCTCAGATTTTCCTGCTGCAGCACAATTTCATGCATTACCCCCAGACTGGCACAAAGGCCTCGCCTGCTTCAGCCCATGTGGCTTCCCCTCCAAAACTTCCCACCTGTGGCTCTTCAGCCACATCTGGCTGACAGGAACCAACATATCGGCACTGAGGTGCTCACCTGATTCTCCTGTCCCAACCCAACCAGAGACCTGGGGACATGCTCACCACAGACCCCATCCATCACCAGAGATACTGTCTGGATGCCCCATTGTCCCCAGGCTCCCATCTGGCACTGGACAAGCTCCTGGGCTTGATGTTCCCTCAGCCATGCTTCTGCCTGGGGCTTAAGGGGCAGACCCAGGCTTGGTTTCAGACTGGCCCTGTAAGGCATCCCACTCCCCACTTCCAGAGCTCCTAAACTTACCACAGGCACTCCTTGCTCCTGCACAAGAGCTAGACTCCAGTCACAAATCATCCTGGAGGGTAGGGGCTCAGAGTCAAAATGCCCTCAGCCTGGGTTTTGGGATAGCCTCTTCACCTTCCCGGTGACTTCTAGTGCTAACTACTCTTGCTTCTTTCACTGGTACAATTCCCCTTCCAAGTCTTGCACCTGCCCTCCTGTCAACACAGGAGTGCAGAAGGCCTTGACCATCACCCTACCCTCCATGCAGGCTGAGGCTTCTTCTGGTTCTAAAGAGATCATGTGATTCAGATATTTCAAACAAAAAAATTCTGAAGGACCAAGACCTTACATCTAGTCCTCCAATAAGGCTTGGGGTTTTCCTCCACACTGGCCAACTTCCAAAAATATAATGCTAAGGAAACTTGTTTCATCAATAGAGCACCAAGTCTTTTCCATCAACAATATTTTAATCTTCAAGGAAAGGGGTATTTGTATTGCTGACAGCAGTCAGAGGCTCAAGGTTTCTATCCTTAGACCAAGATGAAGCATTGGGTAGATGCAGATTGAAGTACCAGCAAAAGGCCAAATCCAGCAAAACTGAATTCCCATATCCTCACACAGTCACACCAGTATCTAGTGAGAGTCTAAAAGACAGGATCAATCTGGGCCTCTCCAGAGGAATTTCAGGTGACTTGAGCTGACTCTGTACCAGAAGGATCTGTCACATGAGAAACAGGATATAAGCAAGTCTGTACACTTAAAATCAAAGAGGGGGCAAAACCACCTGATAAATGGTCTGTGGAAAAGCTGAAAGACAAGAAAGGATAGAAAGCCTTAAGAGCATGATATCTAACAAAGCTACAGAGAAATTGAGCTTCCATGAGTATCAGACCAGGGTTCTCCACCTGCATCAAGCTGCTGAATCAATATATAGACAAGCTGAGGACACAGTGAGGGTGTATGAGAAATAAAGTGGAAGACAGCCTTTTCCCTGGCAGATAGCAACAGACACATTTGCCTGTCTTTAGGGCCACAATCAACTTAGGCCCTTATCTCCTTGGCACATTAATCCTATCGCATATGCATTAGCTTTACAATCCCATAATTTGTTTCCAGGGCAAATAGAAGGAAATCTACACCAAAACAAATGGAAAAACAAAACGAAAATAAACCCACAAACAAAATCAAGAAGAAAATCCTGCAATCAACTACATAAATTAACAAACCCAAACCACTATACTGATGCTGTATATTAATTTTAAAAGCATACCCAAATAAATCCATTTCTTAGAAGTTTGAGCAGCACTGCACTGCATGCCTGATTCCTGAAAAACTAGATGACAACCACTTTAGCACATTTTGAACACAGCACTGGTCATCATATCTGCCTGACTCAAAAGTCTGTTCTTAAGTTGGAATCCATTCTGCAGATTGGCAGGGAGCAGCTTGAGCTCCTCCTTTCAAAGAATCTCTGTTTTATGCTCAGGAGTCACAAAACAGCTGGACACAGTTATAGTTTAGAATAAACATGAAAGCTCCCATCTGTGCCCAGCAGTGATCATTCCCAGCCAGCCCTTCTGTGTATGATGACCACCAATATAGGTACATCAACAACTTGAAACATGCAGGCACCAAAAAACAAAGCTTCTCCTACCTCTGAGCTATTGCTATTCTCAAACTATGTTTGTCTAAAGGGAAAAGAAGTGACAGCATTGCTTCCACTACTGTTATTTCTTTAGGGGGGCTTTTGTTTGCAATGAGCAACAGAAAAGGCTGCCAATAAATCAGATCTATTGGTGTAAGTTTTATGGATACTGTCTTTCCCCCAAGTGCCCTGAAATGCAAATATCTTATGGTTGTTATGTACTTTGTCACAGTCACGAGTTTAATTTGCTTTCATTTCATATTGCTATTACATAAAAAGAAACCATCCAGCCCAGGGAAGGGAACCATTTGAAAGGTTGGTTATATTTGCTCTGTCAGCCTCGATGAGGAGCCTGAACCAGACTGATGCAGCTGGAGTGGCCTTGTGCTGAGATCTATGGATTAGTTCAGAGGCTGCACAGGCCCATGGCATTAATCAGAGGCAGACTGTGGTCATGGAAGGGGCAGAAGGAGGGCAGACTCTTTCTCAGTTGTCTCTGGCACAGAAGCAGGCTGGATGCTGTATTGAGCCAGATGTGTAATCTGTGCTCTGTAATTGGGCCCACATCAGCACTTGTGCCAAAGGCAAGATCCAGAGCTGGGGAATGGGAGCAATCAGCATTTGCATTATTAGAGTAGATCATCTGAGGTCACTGCCAGCCAGCACTAATTACACTGCTACCTTTGGAGTCTAAGTGGGCATTAATTTCAGGAGCCAACTATGATTAAAGCCTTCACACCTGTCCCGTTCCCACTTTAGGCTGATCTTTATGATAGGAGCCAGCAGGACCTTTCTGTGGAAACCCACATGAATACAGCCAGAATCCAAATTTTTTCATGTCACCATGACAGAGCTGAAAGCTCTAGGCTGCAGAGGGAAAACAGCAGGAAGATGAGTGAGGGAGGTTCACCATCAAACTGGGATAACTCAAACCTGATTGCTGTGCAGGACAGGCTTTATACAAATGACAAATAGAGCTCTTAAATAAAACCCATCCATCAAAAATTATTTACAGAATATGAAAACAGCACCAGAGTCCAGATATTCAAGTCACAGCATCCAGTCTCATCAGTTTCACAGGGAAGGCTCATGTCATCACCAGCTCCAAGTTCCAGGATTAGATTTAAGAGAATTTCTAATGCTAAATCCTTAAAAAAAATAAATCGGAATTCCTCCACAAGACAAAACCTACGATAGTTTTAAAATATCTGCTGTGTAGCTCTTTGTCTCCATTGCAGTTTCCCACTCACACTTTTGTACCAGGAACATAACCTGTATGTAGTCCAAAGTCCTGAAAGCCAAGCTCGTCTGATAGGGAGCATTGCTCCCCACTGCAGACAGAGGTAAAGTGTCTCTACACAATGCACCTTAAACAGAGAAAAACAAGGTGCCCAGACTTGTTCTGAGAAACTGCTGGCAAGTTGCAGAGTTTAGTTTGTGTATCAGGAATGGCAAAAGCAAAAGTTTGCCAGCATTCATACAGTATGTGGGGCTTCAATAGATGCTATTATTTTACCATAGTTCTAAAGTTAAAGTTTGAACTGTAAAGCACAGTGTGGTATCTCAGGTGGCTTTTCAGCAATGTCACACTAGACCTCCCACTCCCTGGCACCTTCATTCTCCCACCATAAACCTTTTGAATGCATTGGCTGATAACACTCAAACTTCAGAGAACAACCTCATAAATAACAAAGTTCCATATTTGATAAAAGAGGTGGCTGTTTAGGGCCACTTAAACAGTCCTGTTAAGGACTGGACTCCACCCCATAAATTTCATTCTTTCAGCCAGCTTCTACAGAATATGTGAGTCTGTGTATCATAGCCAAAGCACAGTAAGGGATGATTTGTAATAGAGAACAGACGAGAATTCAAAAAGTACATGTAAACATAGCAGAAAACCTAACTTAAATTTTTCAAATCTAAGGAAAATAACGCAAATCAATAGGAAGCTGGGCTTCACCACCCCTGTGATCAGAGGAGTACCTGTTTGGGAACACAGTGCAGCCCTTGGGCAGGATTTCACATCAGCTCTGCTCCTGTGGATTCCACCAGTTAATAATGCTGGGAGCAGAGATGATGACCATGATCTCCTGTCTCAAAGTCTTTTTTGAACAGGGGTACAGTTGGTTTGGTTGTGTGTACATGCCTGTGGCTTTGGTGAGAGGCAGAGATGACCTTACCATTGGTACTTACCTTTGTCTAACAGAGAGGACTTACAGAACACCCTCTGATCCTATTAGTGCAGTGACAGTGATGTGCACAACAATTCCTGGGTGAGATCCCTCACAGTCACAGCTCTATGTGACTACAAGAGATAAAAGTGACTGTAGCTTTTTAAAGCTCTCCCTGCCTGCTCTGCAAACACACAATTTTCAGCAAGATGGGGATCGGCCACATTCTTAAAATCCTTGAAAAAGTAATTTCTCAGCATTTTAAAACATCACTGTTTTGCCTTTTTAAGTTATTTTTCATCATTTATTTAGGAAATACGTTTCTGCATATTCTCAGCCTGTTGCTGCCTTAAATGTTGAGAATCTATTATTTCCAATGATCACAGTAGCTATTTGGAGTCTATATAACCTGCAGAAGAAGTATCCAGGCAGTTTATTATAAAGTTAAATGCAACTGTTCTCAGAGTAAAAAAGAGGTGTTGATATTTTTTTTTTTTTTTTTTTTT
>WBNQ01075607.1:3599-19421 GCA_013401375.1 Spizella passerina
ATGGATCTTTCCAGACAGTGATGTTTAATGCCTGTAAAGATTCAGCAGTCCCTGGGTCACTTTAAAAAAGCAACAAAACTGGGATATATGAGTTTTACAGAAATAAAAAATCAAATCAAATACTGCATTTTGCTGTTAACATTATGATTTGAGCTAAGCACAGCACTATGGAAACTAGCTGTTTAAGAGAATATATTCTTTGCTGCAGGAGTTTTTACTTACTTTGCCAGGGTCCTTTCCACAGGTAACTGTCCATAAGACAAGTTCTTAAACGCCTGTGAAAATGGGCTATTGATTTATATTTTCATTTAAAATTACATACTTTTTCATCCCTGATGTGTTTTTCTGGTTTTTGCCCAGAGTTCACTAACTCACACTGAACAGATGAGAGATATGTGCTTACACTTTGGCAGAGAATTGCTGAGATGGGGAGTTTTCAATAGCAAAAAGAAAGATGGAAATGCCTAAGCAGTTATTTTAATCAATTGTTCTTTCTAATGAGAGCAGCTCAGGGGGTGAAGTAAGCAATTCAACATTATGTATTAATGTTTAAAATTCTCCTAAATCAAAGCTTGGAACAGACTCTCTGGATAGGGAGTCAAAAACAATTAAGATATGCCAATACATTTTCACCAAAACCTTTTGGGAACCTCAGCTTGTGTAGATTACCATGAATGTGTAGATTAACGTGGATGTGTAAATTAAATTTATTTCCTTTTTTTTAAAAACACAGGCTTAAAAATGACTGAAAAGCATTGTGAAAACAGCAGCCAACATCTCTGGGTCAGTGCAGAGGGTTACTGAAGATTTACCTTTGCACATGGGCAGATAGTGATGGATAAGGGGAGGGGTTTAGATTAGGTATGAATGGGTTGGGTCCTAAAAGAGGAGAGTTTTAGATTAGATACCAGCCCAAGATATTATGAAGAAATTCTTTCCTGTGAGGGTGTGAGCCCCTGGCACAGGTTATCCAGAGAAGCTGTGGCTGCCCCATCCCTGGAAATGTCCAAGGCCAGGAGCGGCCTGGGATAGTGGAAGGTTATGTATAACCCATGGCAGAAGATTTGGAATGAGACGAACTTTAAGATCCCTTCCAAACCAAACCATTCTCTGATCCTTTGGTTGTGTGATTCTTGCTGGCCCCTCTGAGCTGCTTCAGAACATCAGCAGTAAAACACTCCCTCAAGAGATAACCACACACTCCCTCTCTTGCTGATGCTTGCATGGACACACACAGAGCAACAAGAGCTCAGATACATTTCATGCTCTCAAGCCAGTGCTCTGTCCAGGTTTTTCAGCTGCCTTTGAAAACTAAATATTCAGAAATTGACTCAGGCACAAGTGGGTATGGCTCTCAAAAGATTACATGGGGAAAAAAAAGGTTTCTGCAAGACAAGTTAGAAAGCAAAAAAAAAATCAGTTTTTCAAAAGAAACATTATACACAATGTTGTTCTAAAGTATATGTGAGGAATAGCAAAAGACAAATTGCACTGAAAACTGAAATACAATGGAGATGGAGTAATCAGCTTATGGGCTGCTTTCATACAATAGAGAAAACCATGCAATAATTTTCAGAGCCACCTTCAGATCTCACTGCCTTCTAACAACATCCTTATGTAAGCAGAGGCTCTTCAGAGCAGATCTCTTCTGTTTTCTGCCTTCATTTGCACCTTTATAGACATCAGTGACAAATCCAGACAGAGTCCTCTATTCTCATGAAAATGAGAAATAATTTCAGCTGCATCTGTAACACACTGCATGTTAAATTACAGATTTGTTCCTGTCTGCACAAAAGAAGTCTAGGTGACCTCTTGCACCTATGTACAATAATTATGTTAACAATTATGATATAGACACAAATTCTCTTTTCAAGTCAGTTTTTTATGTGGGTTTGACTTCATGCACAGGGAAGGGGCACTTATTCTCCTCCTTTTTATAAAATTTGCTCCTGCCAAAATGTTGCTGCAGACAGAAGTTGAGAACCTTGAAATCAGGTGTGAGGAGGAAAAGCAGAAGGCACTCTCCCTTGCTAAAGTTCACACTTTTATGGTAAATAGTAAATTACACAGGAAGGTAGCCAGAAATACCAACAGTGTCTGCACAGGTAAATTTTTGCTGGCTAAGACTTCGTACAATATATCCCTGCTGCCCAGAACAGACAGATCAGATTTAATCTCCCATTCAGTCTCTCTCCAGAGCACTGCTTAACTCACACATCTCCAGTGTGAGACCCAGGGAATTGGAAAGGGAAGAACTAGAAAGAAAGAACAAGAATGCTCACTGGTATTTTTTATAGATTGATGATGGACTTCTAAGCTGTCACACTCAGGGTCTTGCTATGGGAAAGGAGGGAGCGTACCTCACAGGGACATGAATCCATTGTTAATCCAGTCAAAAATTTTATAATTTAAACCAAAACAAAACTCCTTTTTAAATATTTGTGCTCATTCTTTCAATGCCTCTCTATCTCCTGTGGTTGACCCTCTCATCCTTACTCAGGAAGAATGGGAGGTGGGCTGTGACATGCTGCCAGTACCCTGAGATGTCTGTCAGAGGCAGTATAATATCTGTGGTGGGGCTTCCTTCACCTTCTCCTTTGGGAGGTGTGTGATGTTAATGCTGATACTTTGCTCTTCCTCAGTTTTGGGTCTGCTGAGGTTTATTTATATAAGTTTTCTTAACACTTTTTTTTTTATTATGCTCATTATACAGCTTTTCTCTTTTTGTTATCTCCAAAACTAGCCTTTACCTGAGCAACACAGGGCTGCATTTCTGCAGTGACCGCTGACTGATATTTAATATTTGTGCTTACAGTCTGGGATCTCTGTTATCATCCCATGCCTGTAATCTTTCACACCAAGTTTTATTTCAAACTTACAGGCTGTTCAATTTGCACTGTAACTCTTTTTTATCACTGTCAGCTGAAGCTGATATAAACCAGACATGGACCATAATTACCTGACTGCTAGACAATTACAATTGTTAAAAAAACAAAGTTAAAATCCACTCAGCCTGAGCAAGACAAACTAGCCATCAGTCTGGACTGACTAAGCCTCGATAGTAAAGTGCAAAGCCTCTGCTTTAACTTGTATTAGCAGAAACCAAAATTACCAGGCTGCAAACTCTTCCTGCTCTACATATGTCAAGACCTGTCACAGGAAACTCCAGAAGAAGACATTTCTTGGGATGTTGCCACTTGTAGGCCCCAGCCATCTGATAAGCCCTGGCAGCTCCCATCAGCTCCTCTGTGGCACCAGAGCATCCCTGAATTCACACCAGGTGGCTGCTCCTTGGCTGCTCTCTTGCTGCTTAGCTCCAGTCCCAGGAGGAGCAGGAGGATTTTAAAATGTCCCCAATTTCCAAGTGTGTGTCTGGAGCCTTTAATCACCACAAAAGACCCTCTCTAACCTAATGGATTAATCAGAAGGTTGGTTTGCCTGAATTTTATCCTACACTGCCATGCTTTCTGTACTTTTAGCATTGATCTCAGCTTCCTGTGTAACCATTGCAATACAATTCTGTGGTTGCATTTTGGTGTGTCAGTAAATCATGGAATCAAAAAATCATGGCGTGGGTTGGGTTGGAAGGGACCTCAAAGATCCTCTTTTTCCAGCCCTCTGCCATGGGCAGGGACACCTTCCACCATGCCAGTTGCTCCAAGCCTCATCCAATCTGGCCTTGAACACTTCAGGGACCTCCACAGCTTCTCTGGGCACCCTGTTCCAGTGCCTCACCACCCTCACAGTAAAGAATTTCTCCCTTATCTCTAATCTGAACCTACCTTCTTTCAGTTTAAACCATTCCCCACTTTTCTGCCAATACATGCCCTGGTAAATTATGCCTTTCCTTGTATTACAAACCTAATAAAAGAACACTTCACCTCATAATCCTCTTAACTAACTCTTCCTTCTGTGTGTTTCTGTCTCGCTACAGTACTCCAGTCTTTGTGTGGGTGCAGGCTGCCATGAAGCAGACACTGACTTTTCAGCACTTTATTTCATTTCTATTCACAAATTTGAAAGTGTTACACAGAGCAGCTCCCAAAGTCTTTGACCAAGAAACTTCTCACTGAACTGAAAGGTTAAACATCATGTATTTTAGCTCACTATCTGCATATGAATTCAGAGAATCACAGAATCAAAGAATTAGCTGAGTTGGAAGGGACCCACAAGGATTGTCAAGTCCAGCTCCCAGCCCCGCACAGGACATTCCCCAAAAGTCACATCATGTGCCCAGGAGCATTGTCCAAACACTTCTTGCACTCCAAAAATTAAATTTGGTTTCCTGGACCTATAAAGTTCTTGGTAGTTTTCTTCTGGTTTTATGAGAGGAAAGTCAAGGTACAAAAAAAAATCCTTAATTGAGACTTCCCATGCCACAGATCAGACCACAAAAACAAAAAAGTAAATAATAAATCAAACCAAGCCTGTGATTTGGAAGTTTCCCTGGAACTTTTTGATGAATGTATCAAGAATTAGAGAATCACAGGAGCTCTAGAGACCATCAGATCCAGCCTCATTGCTCCAGGCAGGGTCAGCTGGAGCGAGATGCTCAGGGCTGCATCCCCATCCCTGCACTGTGACTCACAGCACAGCTCAGAGCTCCAGGGCACTGGGCAGGCTGCTGGGCAGTTTGGCCATGGAAGTCCTTCCAAAAAATCCTCCCATTCCTTGCATGCTTGATAGCAGTGCTCATATTTAGTTTTATACATTCTTGTGTGTCGGGATCTCTCGCTGGTCAGAGTGACCCCAAGAAAACGTAGGAAGTCTCTTTTCCCGGCCCAGAGCTTGAAGAAGGAGTCAGAGCTCTTCATTTCTCAGTCTCAAGGCTGTTTATCGTTCTTTATCTATAAAAAATTTTCTCCTGCTCTGCCGAGGTCTGCTCAGCAGGACAGTCCAGGCACTCTGCCTGTTCCTGGGGCAATGTTATGTCTTTATACTAAAAATTACATATACGATGTTTACAATTACTTTCCAATACCTATCACCTACATTAGACAGTGAGCTTCTACTCTAAACCAATCTGTATGTGCCAACATCACAGCAGAAGATGGAGGCCAAGAAGAAGAAAGAGAAAGGCTGGACATGCCCAGATTCCTCCATCTTGCTTCCTGAACCCCCATACCAAAAACCCTAAAATCTACTTTTTCACCCCGTGATAACTTCACTAATATTCTACTTAAACTGTTGTGGCTTGCTGATTTTCATACAAGGTTGGTAACTTTCTCCACAGGTCATAAACAAAACCACAGGCATTTTGGGCTCTGTGCCAGGGTCTCTGAGCCCCCTGTCAGGGGTCTTGGCTGTTCAGGACAGCCAGAGGGATGTCCTGGGTCCTGACACTTGTGTGGGTACCTGCAGAATATAGGAGAGCCAACCTTTATGAATCCTTGTGTGCCTTCACTCATCCTTTGGTTGGGGGATGACCTTGCTGTTTCCTCTGCACAAGGACTGAGTGAGAGCCTGCTGAGCCCAGAGCCCTGTGACACAATGTCATTGATCCTCCTGTGCTGGAACTTCTGACCTGACACTGCACTTTGGTGACATAGCTCTGGATAACTTCCTCCCTACTCTAAAAGAATGTTGTGCTTTGCAGTCAAAATGCCTGCAGGACTCTCTGATGGCTGGTACAGTGCTTGTACTCAGGAGATGGGCTGATGTCCCCAGGCTCTCATTCTCCTACAGTGCTGCTTCAACTGCTGTGGCGATGGCTCATTTTGGAGCTGACACTTTCCCCTTCAGTGGGCTCACTAAACCACACCACATTCTGTGTTTTGAGAAAGTGAAAGGATGTAAAAATTTTGCCTTCTTCTGTTTGCCATGTTACTGTGTTGGCTTTTGAAAAAATTACTTGCTGCTAATTATCCATAATGCTAATATTAAGATATCACACTCAAGCTAAGTAATTAGAGGAAGGAGAGCATCTATGTTCTTATTAACTAAACCAGCTAACAAGCACTAGCAGATGCTCACTTGTTCCAGCTTTCTCCTGTTTTCTGCTATTTACCTGTTCAAGTGCTGTTTGGTGGCCTCCAAAGCACACTGGACTGCAGCTGAACCCTCATCCTTTCCATCTGAGTGCCTTATCAATGCTCACACTGAGAGCACTCACAGGCACCCATCCTCCTCCAAATTTCCCACAGAGAAAGAAGACTCTGGGACTGTATGAGCTGACAGAAAAAAAATCCCACTCCAAAATCATTCTTGATGAGTGTGCAAACAGCAGTTAAATCACTGTGGGGATCCTTGGAGATTTATAACATGCCCCATGTTTGACATCCAGATATTTTGCTCTTTCTTAGTACTGTCTCAAACACATCTTCTGTGCTGGCTGTTATCTGCTTGAGTTGTTTTCCTTATCTTTTGTGGACGGTTGGACATCTACAAGATGCATCCACACCTGATCTTTGGTCAGATCTCAAACCACAGCTGCTCATCAACAGGCACAAACAAACTTGTCTGTGTTCTGGAGATGAAAAATGTATTTATTCTTATTAATTGCACTCTGGTCCTCAAAAACAGACATCCACCTTCTTCATCAATATTTTTCTACTCCACTAGAATGGATGGATTGATCTCCAGGTAAGCAGGGCACAGCTTCTCTGTGCCCATCTCAAAAGACCTGAGAAATCCCTATTGCAGCTTTTTTCTTCCTGACAGTCTCAACCCCTCCAGCAGGGCTGCTTCATGTTTCTAGAGCTTTACCTTGATGTGATTGTGTGTCTCACCTGTTTTCTCCCTTGCCTGAGTCTAGCTTAAACTGGGTTTTGCTTATTTTTTCTCATCCAATTTATATTCTTGGCCAGATGACTTTTTTTCCGTCCTCTGTGCTTCCTTCAGCCTGAGCCTCTGAATTCATTCCTCATTCTTTGTTGTTTTTCACATTGTTTAGACAAAGTGTCCAAGGTCTGATCGCTTACCAAGTCCATTCTGTTATCAGGACAACAGTAGTCCAACAATTGATCCAGCTATAGTTGAATATAAAGAGCTCTTGGCATCTCCATCATTTTCCCTCCTGCCCTTGCCCTCTGCTTTTCTAATTCCAGCCAAATCTCTTCTGTCTCAGGAGATGCATAAAACTCCCTTCACAAACTTCTGCACTTTATATACAAAGAAATACACTCTATCTATCTTTGAAATTGAAATTACAGATGAAAATCACTATCCATTCCCATTGGACTAATACAGGATTGATTGTTCCACACAGAATAGTATCTAATCTGACCAAAAAGAACACAAATGACAAGTGGTTTAAAGCTTTTCCTGGGGGACTGTGACATATCCTGATCAGTGTCTTTGTAAGGAGTTAGTGCTGATAATCAAATTCATGTTATCAGTTTTACATTCAACCTGTTACTCTGAGTTATTTTCTATTGTACACTCCTTGGTCAATTCATCATTATTATTGTTGCTGTTTACATAATGAAATAAGGAGAGGAAATTCTTGGCTCCAGTAGAATGTTTGCTGGTTTATATGTGTCTACTCAAAGTCTCCCTTGAACTGAAGAGTTTGTAATCTCTGTAGGATTTAAGATGTGGCTGCTGCACTGAGGACTCATAGTACAAGGACAGCAAATTCATATAATGAACCAGGCTCAAAACTAGGCAAATTATCTTCCTGAAACCTGATATGCATTGATTGATTATGAAAATATTTACAATATTTTTTAAAAAAATTAATTCTATCATTTTCCAGTGCCAAAACTGCTATCCTTTTGTGTTTACACCTAGACAGTCTCTGTCTCAAGAAGTCCACAGTGTAAATAAAGGGATAAACAAAGATACAGAGATAGCCCAGCCTCAAGTGCAACTTTGCTCAGTATTACCTTCTAGTCTTTATGAAACAAATAAATCAGTCTTCAAATATCTTGATGAGGAATTCAATATGGTCCCTAACAGAGTGATCCACAGTGAAGCAAAACAATTGGGCAACTGTGGATTTTTAGAACTAGATGATCCTTGAGGTCCCCTCCAACCCAAACCCTTTTGTGGTTCTATGATTTCCAGTTATATAAATATATGATTAGAGAGAGTGATGCAAGGTCACTGCTTCTGTCTTTCTTGCATAAAGAGTGTTCATTCCCTGAAAACTCACCCTACACATATGCAATTTTATCAGCCTAAGCTCTTAGCTGGGCTGTCCATGGATTTCAGTCCCATGGTAAGTGGGTGAAGGGTTTGACTCCTTCCCTATCTCCTCAAAATGCTCCTGAAAAAACAATGGCATTGATTTTCTGGGTTTCCTTCTGCAGCCCAAAATCTTCCTCAGATTCCTCATGTTCTCATTTTGCCTGCTTAAATAGGTCCATCAAGTACTTGGGCCCTGTAAAATTACCTTTTAGCTGCCTATGGCTGCATAGATCTGCAGTGACAAAAGCAACTTCTGTCAGCACAAAAACACTATTTACTTATTCCTTTAAGGTACAAAGCTTTCAGAACAAAGTATGACAACCCCATTCAGGCTAAGTGCAAGGGTATTAAGTTCACATTCATAAATTCACATCCTTTCATCCTTTAGAGGTAGAAATCCCACTCTGTCACCACACCTTTGTCTCCCTGACTTTCTGTGAGACAGGGAAGCTGTCAGCTTTTTATGAACTCACATTAGCCTTACTTACCCAAGCTCCTCCCTGCTTTTCAAGCTCTGTTAAAATCTTGGACCCACTTTGATTTTTATGTCATTTTTAGCTTTGGAAGAGTAACACTTTCCAGCTGAATGGAGCCATCTAGGCTGGGGAGAATTTCTCCCTGTAATTCATGACCAACTGCTGCTATGTAAAAGTCCCTAACTATGTACCTGAGCTGCTTCATTTATGTGATGGATTTATCTTTCTTACTTGGTCCAATGCCTTTTTGCTTCAACCAGACCAGAGAAAAGGGAAAAAGGAAAAAAAAAACCCAAAAACCATCTTCAATCAGATTATCAACTTGATTGAAATTAATGATGCAGAGACAGAAGAGCAGGTCAGCATAAGTTAAATAATATTTGAGTAAGTGGAGTGCCTGCAAGCAAGGGGGGACTGATGAGCTGTGCTGCAGGGTGCTTCAGTGACTACCAAAAGGAATCACTGCATGATAAGAGATTGTCTTTCACATCTTGTGGAGGAAAAGCAGCAGAAGAGAAAAAAAGAGCAAACAGTGCTGTCATGGAAAGAAAGGTGACTCCAGATGAATCAGCCTAACTTTGATGCTTGGAAAGAAAATAGACCAAATAATGAAACAGTTGATACATAGGTACCTCAAGGAAAGTGATAAAGAAACATCCAACATCTGATTTGTCAAAAACAGATTGCTTCCACCCAGCCAAAGACAGGACGATGTTACTTACTAAGGGGAAGCACAAATCTTTGACATTTCTCACAAATGTGCTCCATCATCATTGTTAAAGCTGTAAATTCTCCAGCTTCTCCCACTGTAGAAATGTAGCTACCTGACTTTCAGCAACTTCCTCTGGGTAGGCTGTAACTTTTTCATTTAGTTTAAATTTTAATGATTTTTTTTTTTTTTTTTTTGTTCTTTAACATTTGTCGCCCAATTTCCCAGGTTATTGCATCCCTGAGTTAATGTAATGGTGATTAAAGCACCGGTGCTGCTTCCTTGAGATGTACCTGTTTACCCAGTCTGTGGTGCCAAGGGAATGCTACAGCCTCAGCATTAAAAATAACTCTGAAACAGATGCATTTCTTGGAAGGAGAACATTTCCTTGTGCACAAGGAAAAAGGATGCACATATTCCTGGACAGAAAAACATCCAGAGACAGCTCAAACCACACTTATCCTCCATGTGTGGACAATGGAGCTGAGCCCTGGGTACCCTGTGGAGAACCAAGCAATATAGTGACAGAGCAAATGGGGCAATTTCTCATTGTCCATGGGGTTGTGCATATTTTTAGCACTTTTTACCTGTGGTCTGTAAACTGCAAATTGCTTTTTCCAGGCAGGGGAATCACGGGCATCTCAAAGAGATGCAGATTTCAGTAAAGGCATGTCCTGAAGGCACCTCCATCAGCTAAATTAAATGTAATCTCAGAAATCTAACTTGCACAACACCTCTACAGGGCTCTATGGCTCCTTAGTCAACACAGTCTGAGGCTCCTGGGAAGAGATTCAGCTCACCCTGCAGCAGACACCAGGGTTCAGTTCAGTTGTACCCAGAGACACAAAACAGAACCTAGTGAACATCCTGCCTGCAGGGACTGGGGTCCAGAGGCAAGGTGATATTCCCTGGGCACCTTCAACAGTCCTGGATGCTTTCCTTAGGCACTCAGTCCTTGCCATACCTCTGCAGTGGCTAAATTAAGACACCCTGCTGCCAGGCAGACAGCTGTCTGTGGGCACAAAAAGGTAGAACTTCATCTGGGCTGAATTCCACCTTTGTTCACAGCTTCACTTTTGAATGAAATCAGGCACTTGCTGTTAATGCCAGCCTGGAGAGTCCCCTTAGGGAGCTGTTGTGGAGCAGCCAGAGCATCTACACAGAAACAGATTTCACAGAGCCTGAATTCTGTACCCAAACCCTGTGACACTGCTGCAAACAAGGTACATGGCTCTCAGGGACTTCTGATACACCATCATTCACCCAGGGCCCCTGGGGAAATTGCTCACTGAACCTGACAGGGTGGAGGCTCCAGCAAGAAAGCTGTGTCTGGTGCTCAGCTCTGCTCTGTGGGGAAGAGTTTGACAATTTGGAGAGAGCCAGAAGCAGCAGGAGTGAATCAGGTGCTGAAAAATATGGATGATGAAGAAAGAATGAAATAGTTTGGTCTATGGCTGTGTGTTAATCACCTTCAAGTGCCTAAAAAAGTTGATATTGATATAATTCTGATTCACTGTTCTCAGTGTACATGGAGGGACAGAGTGGTTTTGAGCACAGCTAACAAGAAAGGGAAAACAGGCAACAATTTTTTTGACATGAAGGACAGTGGAGCTCTTACCCAACTTGCCCCAGAAGGCAGTAGATTAAAAGCTAAGAAGCATCTAAGATGTTATGCAAAATTGTTCTAGTAGTGACAAGATTTTAATTTTTCTGTAGAGTGGAAATAATTTTTCTGTGGAGGGAATTCTTCTCCATCCCTTTTCATTCTACTTATTTTATAAATGTATTTCAATCCTAGTATCTAATAATTTAATTTTGTTGAGTTAGACAGATGAGAACACAGAACTGAAAAGGGAAATAGGAGCACTTCTGTGTTTCATTCAAATTAAAATAATCTTGTTTCCAGTTTAATGGTCTTCCATCCAGACTCTATCATCCTTACTACAATTTAGTGAACTCTTGACAGCACCTATAAACACCTCTAGTGAAGTTATCTTACACATGGTAAGAGATCAGGGAAATGGATGGACAGGAGAAAGAAGAGGAATAAACAGAAAGTGAAACTTGACAAAAAAAGGAAGGAATTGGTGGAAGGAGAAGTGATGTGGAGATGCAGAGTATACAATGCAACAAAAAAGATGGTAACAAGAAGAAACATCCTGTGGCAAAAGAAAGCAGAGAGAAAGGGAAGAAAACTGTATAGCAAGAAGGGATGTTGCACTAGCAAAATTCAGTGTATTTCCCTCGACAGGGAGTGAAACAATAAGTTAAGCACTTTTTTTCCATTCAAAACAGGTATAATGTACCTGGCCATCCACTGCTTTATTGGGCAAGACAAAGTCTGCAGATGAAATGTTGTCACTGGTGCAAATGAGAGGGGAATAGGAGAATGGGAGAGAGCATGGAAGGTTTCACCATCTGTCCTGGTTTAGGGCAAATTTGGGAGAAAACGTCCAAAAGGGGGCCAGTCCAGAAAAAAAACCCAACCGGTTTGGGATGGATTCCTCAGAGAGAAGTGGAAATAACCTGTTTATTTAACAGGCACAGCATTCCCAGCACACAAAATGAACACTACTGGATGGCAACACTCTTTCACCACTCTGAAAAATTCAGAAAGTTTCTCTTGGGGGTGGCCACTCTGTTCTCAGTCCCTCCGGCGCTGGGGCAGCTGCTGCCCAGAGCAGGCCCCGCTAGGCCACAGGGTGCAAACTCTCGGTGTTCCCAGGGCCCAGTCCGGAGCAGGCTCCAGTGGTTCCAAGAAAGGGAAAAAAAAAACAGTCCAGGGAAATTCAGACTGCCTAGCTAAACTAACTAATGAGCAGAAGCAAAAAGCAAGAGCAAAGCAGGAGCAAGAGCAAAGCAAAAGCAAGAGCAAAAACCAAAATCTGCCCTATGTACTGCCCTGTCTGTGTCCTGCCAGCCGTGGGGGAGCAGCTGATAACTGATAACAAAACAAAACAAAATATTCACTCTTCAGAGCCAGTCTTGAAGGTACAGAACATAATATCCAGCATAAACAGAACACAGGAATGGGGATAAAAGCATCCTAACGTCACCCTAGGACACCATCACATGGGGAAAGGAAGACAGAGGGGTGCCAGGAAGGCAGTGCAGGTGCCTGAGTTTGCTCCAAGGCCCTTGTGGGTCTCACTGAAGTACAGGACACCTGACTGCCTACATTGTACAGTCCAGCACCAGCCTCACACTAAACTCACACATTTGTGGCAAGAGAAGGTGTTTTTTCCTCCTGTAACTGGTGAGGACACTCATTTCTGTCAGGCAGAAATTATTCATCTCAGTTTGGCAGCTTATATTCCAGCAAGCACTGCCTCTCTCCAGGGCAAGCATGATTGCAGGGTGCACCATTCCCATATGCTTTCCAGAAACATATCCATTTTTCCAGGAAATTATGATGTCTGAAAACACAGCCTGTATTGCTGCAGAGTGCAGCAGCAGCCAAAAGGCAGATTGAAAAGGTGACTGGAAGAGAATGGTACCAGCACTGGGCTGTTATCTTCTGTATATTGAGATGTCCACAACAGGTCAGGTTTGCAACTCCCTCACACAGGCATTTTTTTAAAAAGGGAAAAAAAAGAAAAAAATTAAAATAAAATAAATAGAAAAAGGAGACACTATGACAAAGAAATCTCCACCTTGCTATTCAGAGATGGAGCAGTTAGTAGGGGAATGGAAGGTTGTGGTCACTCTCCTCTGCAAAAGCCTTGAGAGAAGTATCAGTACATGAAAAGTCTAACTCTATTAGAAACCATGCAGAAACACAATTTTTTTTATTCTCAAACATTATCCTGCTGTGTGTGTATCCTGATCTCCCACTCATGGCAGTATTTCTGCATCAGGCATATGGATAGTACCAGATCATTCTCAATGAGTCAGTATTTACGTGCAAAATGTCATGAACATCTGAGAGTGTTTTACACCTGGAATGCTATATTTGGCAGCACCGAGTGACTCAATTTTGCCAGCAATGTTAGCAACAGTGAGAAAAATAAATGGCAATTTTAATTACATTTTATAGATATTTTACAGCAAGAATTTTTATTTTGGCAAATAAAGACATCTGGAGTCTAAATATTTTTCCTTCTCTGCTCCCACTGCTTTAACATGGCAGGGAAGGGATTCTATACGTTGCTGGTCCCATATGTATTTGCTTTCCTATTCACAGAGACATCAGAAGTGTAACTCCAGCCAGAAAAAACAGCAGCTCTGCACAGCACTCACAGGATCTGCTGAAGGCAGTTAATGCTGCAGAGGTGTTTTTTAGGGTGAGGTTAAGCTGTGCTTGGGACAGAGAGGACTCCTCAACTGCATATGATCATTTTTACCTTCCACAGTCCACAAGAAAAAGGAAAAAAAAAAAAAGCAATGATTTTGGGCTTTATTTAAACCATGATCTTTCTAAAAGAAGAGCTCACAATTTTTCTCTCCATTGCTAAATATACTGAGTGCTATAAAAAAAAAAGTCATTCCATGTTCTGGAGACTATCCATAAGGGACATTACTTTAAATGCTTTCTCTATTGTTGCAGCAAAGAAGCCATTAGATCCCGCTGCAGAGCAGGGAGGGACACCACCTCCTCTCCTGAATTTATGATCTGGGAACTAATGCTCTGTCTAATAGAAATGCTTAGTGACTAATGAAGAAATAGAGAATGCAGACAAGCTTGGCTATACATTGGGAAGCTCATCAATATGCATTTTCCCCTAATGCTCAAAGATATTTCCCAGAAGAAGGCAGGAATCAGGCTGTAAGATATGAAAGCATAAAGCAGATATCCCTACTCCATTTACCCTGAATACTCACCATCACAAAATATCCCTGGACACTCCAGAAACCATAACTTACACTTTAAAGTCTGAACCTGGAATAAATATTTCATTATGCTCCTAAAACTTCTAGCTTCAGTGAAACTGTACTTCAAAATCTGGGATACCAAATTTCACATGGGAAAAAAACCTTCCCTTTGGAGATGTGGATATATGAGTTCATTTGCTTCTTAACCATGGATGTGGGAAGAACTAGATCTGCTTATACAGAATACTCCTTTGCAGCTAGTTATGAAATGGGAGACAGCTGATTTTAGCAATGTTCAACAAACTGTGTTAAAGGACTAAATAAATAAATTTTAAAAATACACTCTTCCCTGCATTCAATTAGCTGAAATTGGGGGAAGAGACACACATGAATAGCAGAGGGACTAATTTACTCTCATTTGGCTGAGTCAAAGCCTCAGCAACATCCTGTGTGTCATTTACCTGGCTTGGTGTTGCTAGGAAGCCTTTGGCTAAACCCAAATTTTAGCTGTAAGGTTTCTAAAGCACATCAGGCCACGGAATGAACAGAACTTGAGTGGAGCAGGGATAAGTTAAAGTCTTTAATTTGTTCATCTTTCTCTCAGTTTAACTTTTCCTTAAGCAAAAACAGTCAACCAAACCAGGAATATGTGAACTAGGAGTCACATATCTAAAAAAATAATAAAAAATAAAAAATAGTATAGAGCCTTAATTACCTGCCTGTACACTCAATTTCACCATGTCCAGATGCAATGTGGTTGCCCAGATGGTTTCCCAGCTTTGGAGACTATCCACCACCACACAGCTGAATCCAAATTTCCATCTGGAGGTTTTCACACACACACACAGACAATACCAGAGCACGATGCAAAGGCCCCTTCTCCAGGCTGAGTGGGAGGTGAAGGTCTGTATCTGTCAGAGGCTTTAGTTAACAGGTCACCAATTACTTCCTTTGCAACAACAACAAAAAAAGAATCTTCTGTTTGGATCTCATAGAAAGGATGCTGAAGATCAAAAAACCATCCCAGATTTGCAGGGCTAAACTGAACATGGCTTTGGCAAAGATCTGAACACTGCCCATCCCTGTTTACCTGCTGCCATGATGTCTATCACAATTCTGACTGCCCTTTCCCAGTCAAAGCTGTGCTGACTTTGGAGCTAGAAGGAGCAAAGGATACTTCCAACAGGCNATCAAATCCTTAGGCAGTTTCAGGTTTCTTCAACACCTTTTTCTTGAAGATTGAGGGTAGAAAAAACATTTCCAACAGAGCAGAGTAAATCTGTGTAATTTCTCATGCCTTGGCAAAATAATCTCCAAAAGTGTTTAGGGGCTCCTTGCACAGACCCTGACTGGTGCCAAGCAGGCAAAGACTGCTGTGGGGTTCAGGCTGCTCTGAGCTTGTTTCTCCCAGACATTCTCCAGAGAAAGGTTTCAAAGTCAAAGCAATCAGAGCATTGAAAAGTGCCATTGGTGCAGAAATATTCCTGGGTTTGTGAGCTGCTGCTCTGCACCTTCTAGAGCCCCTTCCACTGCACACAGAGAAGCAGAGGGAACTGGGAGATGAACTTTGTGTAAAACGCCACACTCCAGACATTACAGCTGCTCAAAGGATCTGTTACTGCTTTTAAATCTATTCAATAGCCAAGGTAGCAGGGGAATCCATCAAAAAAGGAGGATTTTTATATATACAGATGA